>BROJ01000515.1:0-104229 GCA_026008555.1 Fistulifera pelliculosa
GTCTAAATCTGCGTTTTTTGTTTCGATTGAAAGCGTCGGTATCATGCTTTAATGTGCGACTTCCTAGGTGTGTGGAATACCAGGGTACGATCATCTTTTCCGAAGCCAGTCCTAATAAGCGTAATGATTAAGACAAAATGCTCTAGCATCGAGCCACTTCGGAATTGGAACGCACTTGTGTCATGAAACATGCTGGGAAGGGAAGTAAACTACAAGCCACTGCTGAATCTTCTGGGAGGCAAGGTAAAACACTTCACAACAATCGAAATCATGCATCAAATGATTGGTTACATGGGAACGGGTCCTATGTGTGAGAATCCATTGGGAAGCTCAGTTTCTAAACGCACGTTCTTGATTACCAAGCACTGACTACGACAAAGCTTGGTGCATTTTGGATCCACGCACCTCCATGTCCCCAAAGCAGGGCTATAATAAGGTCCACCGCCGATCGTCCAGATGATATGCTCTAGACCACAATTGCAGTTCGAGCTCGCCTACAGAGACGCTATAAAAATTTGATTTGAAGGCAGACAAAAGAGTTACAATACATAAAAACCTGGACATCCCTTTTAAGACCTGATTGATTCATAGACTTTGTAATTTTATTAGACCCGACCATGCTTTCCGAGAAAAAGCTGTCCCAACTCGAGCTTCTGGGCATCTTCCACGTTCATGCAAGGAGATAGGGTCCAAAGTTCCATATTCATTATTTCGAACTGGCTGCCGTCGGAGTGTGCCAAGCAAAGCGGTGGACTGGAGAAGGTGATACAAGGCGACGATGTGCCATGCAACATATCGGAACCGACAGAAAGACCAAATCCGTATTCGTGCGTCTTTGGAGAGGTTGGAGAGGCGTCAACTTCGGTGGGACCTCCCGCACCACCACCGACTGCAAACCTGTCATGGGTGCATAGTTGGGTACAAGTATTCAAGCCCGAAAAGGAAAGACTTCAATTTCAGACTCCATTTTGCCTGATCAATGATTGAGTGGCTCCTCTCTTCGAGAATGCCGCATTCTCCAAAGGAACGATTCGCCACCGCCGAAGAAGTTCCAATTCTTTCGCCAAGGCTCCGTCGTGAAAGCCCCAAAGACTTCACCATCGATTGTCTCAAGGGCCAAAATCGAATACGTTGCACCACGGGCGTTCTGCAAGAAGGTGATAAAGATGCTCCATCACGTACTAAACTGTACTTCATCCAGAAGTTTTCTCCCGAAACTCGCTGTGGTAAAAAAGCCTGGAGGCTTTCCATAAGTGGCGGCGATAAGACATGCGGTAGCGAAGCTTCGTCGTCGCCGGACGTGCCCAAAATACGAAAGGGTAAGGTACCACCTCCTCCGTATCCATTCTCGTACTCGTCCTCGATTACCTTCCACGAGTCAAAGTAGTTCAGCGATGTATCATCATCAATGTTGAACGAATCGTCGTCGTCGGGATCAATAGGGTCCATGTCTCGAAGAGTGCTAGACTCTCGAACCAGCTTCCTAGCTCCGCCAAGAAAGATTCCATTCATATTGTCATCCGACAAACTGCGTGTCATTTTCTGTCTAAAGATGGCACTGGTTCTCCCGAAACTCATAGTATCATCGAAGGAATAGGATGACCGAAGGCTTGCTGAAACGGAGTTGTCACCGAGTGAAATAAGACTATCGAGTCGAACATCTGTAATTTCGATGCCTTCTCCTTTGTCTTTGTTACTCGATGCTCTCCTCATGAACACGAGGCGGTCCATCCGATTACTCTCATTTTCATGAGTAAGTAGCTTCGTTGCGGATTCAATCGGCCTGCCTTGGTCATCTTGCTGAAAAATCTCAACCTTTGCTGGTACTGGTAGTGACCACGTATCCGTTTTCCTCTCCTCGACAAAGTCCCCTCGACGTTTGCGGATGTCTCCGATCCGACAAAACTGGAGCGAAACAAATTCTGTGACATGGAATGAATATGGTTTGCCATTTGTATTGACGGAGTAGTATTTGATGACCGTAAAGATGCATTGGATGACATCAGCGGATGTGCAATGTGAAGCGAGGAATGCTGCTCACTGATTGCAAGGACGCCGACGAGATGTGGCGTCCATGGTGAAGGATGGTGCGATGAAACTAGATTCAGAAGAAGCAAGAGAAGGGGTAGACACCGCTTTCTCCGCAGGGCTCTTCGGTTTACGCATGGAGCCAGTAGACGCGACACGCCCACCGAACGGGGATTGCTTTGGTATAGGCATTGCTCTGCTAAAAGAGACAGATTTCCGACTGCTATCCGATTCCATACGACTTAATGCGTGACGTGCAGGAGTGCGAAGAATCGATTGAGTAGCACCATTCATCGCATTTCTAGCCCCGGCGGTCCAAGAGACGCGTCGAGTGTAATCTCTCCTGCTGTCCTTTACAAGTTTGCTGTCGGAACCACGGAATATAGCATCAGTAGCTTTTGAAAAGTACATCTCAGAGCGACTTCCGATCGACGAAGCACTCGACCGACGCGAAATCAAGGAACGTCGACTACCTTGAGCCGAAAAGGCAAGACCATTGTTATGTGCGCGGAACATGTGCCCAAGCGAGAATTTTCGTTTCGCTCCTCGAGGACTTCGAGACGTCGCTGTGATCCATCCATTTGATGCTCACTTCAAGGGACCTGACCGACGATGACACATCGCGGAACTCCTCGAAACAGTCATTCACCCGGGGCGTCAATTCGATTGGCCGACCCTCGAAAAAACAGCTCCGAGTCCATCAGCGTCTCGTGGGCAAGTTGCACTTCAATTTCCTCGCCGTTATCACACAGATGTTCGAGAAAATCAAGCTCATATCCAGTCAATGACGACTTTCGTTCCATCAACGCTTTTCGCAAACTACTACGACTCGTCATGCTTGATCGCTGGGATGCATCGGCCTCCATAAGTAGTTCACTTGATCCTTCAATCTTTGTTGCAACTCCTGTTTCTGCCAGAGACCTCGTTGTAGTCATCATTTTCGAGTCTTCTACCGCCTTTAAAGAGTATGATGTTCGAACCTTCGTTGTTTACTTGAGGTTGCGATAATTATTAGCAACTTCAAAGGAAATGAGCCGAACACCAGGTTGCGTTGGAATATATGGTTGGCGAACCTCTCGAGGTGTTTAATCCGAACGGATAAAAAATGACTCGCAATGAAGAATACTTAATCTAAATGAGCTAGCCAGCCTTCGTCGTTCATTATTTGCAACACGTGCTCTATGATTTTGATAAAGCAATTTATTACCGTTTTGGTTCGGGTGCCGGTCTGTGGTCCGTGCGATCAATCTCAAGGAAAAACCTAAAATACTAGAAGTCGTCAAGGATCCTTCACGACAAACGTTTCATTTTCAATGAACTTCACTAGACTTGCTAACTAGGGTATCCTTCGAATCAGCTCCTTATTTGGAGCGAACGAATTATAAAATGCTATCCACAAAGCTGCCACGTCGATTACCCGGGTCAAGGTAAGTCTCTTTTAAGTTAGTTCCTTGGACTTGAACTCACAATAGTAGAGACGATAACGATTGAACCTAGTGCGCTTCTTCTAAAAGAAGCAACAGTGTTTCGGCCTTATTGTCATATCCAGCAACATGTGCAATCAAGTCTCCTTTGTGGTAATAATTATGTTTCAGCTTGGACCAATGCTGCTCGTCCAGCTTCTTCGCTGTTGTCTCTGCTTGACCCACCGGAACAAACCTGGCAAAGCTGTTGATACGACAACGTGGAGGAACCAAAACATGGTCTGCAAAGTCAGCCATATTCTTCAATTGTGCTTTCATGGCAGTGTTGTCTCCAGACAGTGACAAACCAGGTGGACGAACATATGATTTCATATTCCACCAGTCTTCCAAAAATTGTTTTGACCAAGCAGTGTTTCGAAAGATGAGTACGCCCGAGTTGTAGCCTGTGTTTGGTTCGTCTTCTGCAACGATGAGATCGTGCTGTTGATCTGTTGGTAGTATTGATTCGATTCGAATGTCACTGTTCATGAAAACAGCATCCGCGTCCGTCCATACAACCCAGTTACAATCTTCATTCTCCAACAAATGCTGCATCGCAACAATTTTCGTCCAAGCTGGAGGGCGGCTGGTGACAATCAAGTCGGACCCATCGTACATGCCATAACCATGCTTCTTGGCGTAGTTTTCCTTGTTCTTCCACGTCAAATCCAGAACACTGTCATAATTTCTCCAGCGCATTAACCTCTGAAACCATCCCTTTGATTTGTGGTCTGTGAGCGTCGTGATGCAGATTCTGCCTACTTTCTGTTTAAGCACCGCTGGGTCCGTGTCGGCAGGAAACGTTTCGTAATCAGGCTCCGGACAAGCGCGTTCGATGTACGTGATGGGAGCATTGGTCCACTTGCGGCTTCCCATATACATGGAAATAGATCTGTGTAGAGTCAAATAGGAAACCACCACACAGAATAAACAGAATGCAATTTTGTTGAGTTTGCTCGATTGCGAATGTACAGCATTGTTCGACTCGGTTTGAATTTGGGAAACGATAGTCGTTTGCTGGAGAAGTTTCCCTCGGAAGGCATTGTTAAATTGCTATTGTTTCGCTTCTGTGGCGTTCTTCGGGCATGACTTGTTTGCATTATTTATTCTCTTGGACGAGCAGGAAAGAATGATAATGATGATGAACCGCAGATCGAGGACGACCTTTTCGAGACGAATAATGAAGAACGAAGGGGGCGAAGCGAACGGCATTGTTTGTTGGCTACAGTTTGCGAATACACTTCCTGGTACCGGTGCGAAATCGATGTCTTTATCAAAAGAAAAATGTTGTCGAGCTATGGACCTATGCACGTCATTGAGATAGTTTCTAGTAATGATGCTGTTGCATGTCTCTAAACGTATGTATAGGGAATATTATTCTGTAGATAGCGCGTGGAAATGCGTCCATTCTTGTTAATCCTCGACCAAAGCGACACCACTGGCTGCTTTGCTTTTCTCCACCATCGCCTTGAATAGCCCGTCTTCCTTTTCCAAAAGCTTTTCAGGGTATCAAACTCGGCGATGTTACCGTTGTCGAGGACTAAAACACGGTCGCTGTCCATGATCGTGTTCAAGCGATGAGCAATGGTGAGGACTGTGGCGTCCTTGAAATTCTCTCGGATCATAGTTTGAATATGAGCATCGGTGGCATTATCAATGCTTGCAGTGGCCTCGTCCATGACAAGAATCTTCGGCTTGCGCAACAAAGCACGAGCGATACAGAGTAACTGCCTCTGTCCTTGGGAAAAGTTCTCGCCTCCTTCGGAAACCACCTCATCTAGCCCGTTGGGCAGCTCTTGAATAACAGTATCCATTTGAACCTTTTGCAGAACTTCCCACAGCTCGTCAGTAGAGGCTGTCTTGAAAGGGTCAAGATTGTATCGAACCGTGTTCGAAAAGATAATTGGATCTTGAGGAATGATGGAAAGGTTGAGTCGAAGCGTCGACGTCCCGATTTGCCTGACATTTACGTCGTCGATCAAAATGGCACCGCCATCGTCCTCCAGCTCAGTAATGCGAAAGAGAGATCATGAGACTGCTCTTTCCGCTTCCGGTGCGACCACAAACGCCAATCTTTTCGCTCCTCTCACTTGTAACGAAACGTTCTTCAAAACTAGAGGCCCGTCACGATATCTCATAGAGGCTCCGCGAAATTCGATGCCTCCCTTTGTCGGCCAAGAGGATGGTTCGGGGTCAACTTCAGGGACAGTCTCTGGCGCTTCCGGTTCGACATGATTCGTGTAGAAAAGGACGCGCTCCACCGAGTTCATCTGTGCCTCTAGTGTGGCAATCATTTTGACGCCGTGTTTGAGAAAGTTCGTGACTTCGATACTGTACGAAAGAGCCAGTCCGAGCCATCCAGCGGGGATAAAGTCGCTTGAGTATGTCGCGACTGCGAGGCCGCCGATAAAAGCCCCGATGAACCCGCCAAGGATGTCCAGCCTTAAGCTTAACCAAGAGCTGACGAGTTGGATTAAGATGTAGGATGCGTTCATGG
Organism: Fistulifera pelliculosa; assembly: GCA_026008555.1. NCBI lineage: Eukaryota > Bacillariophyta > Bacillariophyceae > Naviculales > Stauroneidaceae > Fistulifera > Fistulifera pelliculosa. Next base: position 5,989 of record BROJ01000515.1, read on the forward strand.
TGTCAAAAGAATGTTTGCACTGGTCGAAAAACGTGTTTCTTCTCCATATGCACGAATCGTATTTGTTCCCGACAATGTCTGAGAGAAGTCGGCGAAAATAGGAGAGTTCGCAATGCTGTTGATTCTCTGAAGTTCGGTCGATGTCTTCCTGAACCATTTTGAATAACATAGTAAAAGTAGCTAATCGGCACAAGTGGAACGAGAAAAGTACCTCTCGTGGCAGCAATGATAGCTGCGAGAGCACCCAAGACGTTGAAGAGGGTAGAAATGCCTTGAGAGAGTGTTTGAGTAAGTTCGAGATCGATCTTGTCCATATCAGCAGCAAAGCGATTGAGAACGCGTCCAGTGGGAGTGACATCAAAAAGGAGACCGGTGCCCGAAGAATGCTTTCGGTTAGACCGTCGTGAAGTATTTTGGATGCCGCTAAGCGATGCACAGCGATCAGAATGGAACGGAAAGTTAATCCAATTACACCAATGAAGCCAAACACGGCGTAGATCGCAACGTAAAAGTTGGTATCACTTGAGCTCAATCCGCCCTCCTTCGTCGTGGCACTTGCGTCGTCGGCCCAAATGGCTAACCAAAACCCAGCCATAACTTCTGCACCGCGACCGAATGCCTGAACGATAAGAACGAGAGAAGCTACTATGAGCCCACCTACCCTCGCGTAATGCATGTAGGCCGAACCCGCGACGCTTCCTTCTTCACGTTCCTCGTCCTTTACTAATTTCTTGCCGCTGTTTTGAAGTTGCATTTGATCCTCGGCTTTCTTCTCTGGTGCTTGAGTTTTTGTGCTCGTTTCCTTGTCATCAATATCCGCGCTTTCTTCCTTTGACTCTGACACTTTTATCTTGGAGACATCAATGGCGCCTGCAAAGTCAACTCCTTTGGCGATTAATTCCTCATATGAACCGTGGTGTTGAATTGTGCCTTTGTCCATGACAATAACCTTGTCACATCGGGCTAATAAGTGCACATGATGGGTGACAATGATTCTTGTCGTCCCGCTGCTTACAGGGCCAGCGATCGCGTTGGAGAAGATCCATTCGCCAACGTGAGAGTCTACAGCGGAGAGGGATCGTCTAGTAAGACAACTTTCGTTTCTTTCGAATACATAGCACGGGCAAGTGAAACACGCGCTTTCTGCCCACCAGACAAGTTTATCCTCTCTCCGATTTCTGTCATGTCACCAGCAGGGAGGACTGCAAGATCATCCCGAAGAGCGCAGGCATCGACGACTTCTTCATATCGTTCCGGATCAAACGGTCGACCAAACAAGATGTTACCTCTGAGGGTATCGTTGACCACCCACGGTGTTTGGGAACAGTATGACACAAAACCGTCTTTTCTAGCGTCAGGTCGCGGCAGGTAAACTTTCGAGTCATGAATCGGTTCGAGCTCTCCCAGAATAGCGGATAGAAAGGAGGACTTCCCGCTGCCAACTGTTCCTACAATGGCAACCAAGCTCCCAGACTCAACATGACAGTTGATATCACGTAGTGTGATCACAGGGCCTCTCGGGAAGTAAGCTCAGTATTTTCACTTGATCTACTACCTCCACTTTTGTGGCTGTGTACGCTCGATGACATCTCATCATCTTCATTCTTTCCCCTCTTTTCGACTTTCGCTCCTTCTTGGGCTTCTCGTCCTGAATAGGCCGAACAGGGCCAGCATCCGGGTCCACCCAGCTAAACGTCCCGTTCCGAATGGTAATGCTACCGCAAACAGCTTCCGACTCTGACGCATTTGCCGGCGGAGAAGGCTCGACATACTCAGTTAGTTCAGGCAGGTCCAAATATCGTTCCAAGCGAGACAAAGAGATTTTGCTTTGAATATATTGCAGGAGACCCATCGGCAAGAAAGCAAACGGAAAGCGCATCATATTGAAAAGGGCGACCGTAGTAAAAGCGGTAGACGCTGTAAGAGGATCGTCTTGAATCGCAACGTATGTGACAAAGACCAGAACGGGTTGAATTAGCGGCGCGGCCATGAGAATCAACGAAAATCCGATCGCTGATGTGTAGGCTAGTCTGGTCAGTGCTTTGAGCTCTTTTCCACGGAGTTCGCTCACTTCTCTTCCAAAAGGCCGTTCCCAAGCATAAAACTTGATAATTCGAATTCCCGACAAAATTTCATTCATCATTTTACACGCAAGTCAGAGTATTTCAAGACTTCCCTTCGCTGTTTCGAAACAATCGAGAATACAACCATGTTGACGGGCATCAACAACACCATGAAACCAACACCGACCCACGTAGCATTACCGACCTTTCATTTCGAAATGAATTTGTCAGTTTAACAACGACGCAGCACAACAGAACACGTGATCTTCATAACTTACCTGTTGATAGATCAACGCCAAGGCCAGAATAATTTGAATTGGAGCCACCATGGTAAATCCAATGAACTGCAAGAATCGCTGCAACTGAGAAGTATCATTTGACATCATGTTTACAACCTGACCCGTTGATGTCTTGGCCCTACCGGCAGCTGATACTCGCACAGCCTTGCGGTACAGCATCGTCGACACCGCTGTCCGAACAAACACCGCAGCATGACTCATAATCGTAAGATGCCTGGTTTGCAGCAAGGAAATCACAAAGGGTATTACTCCCAACGCCGCGACTTGAATCCAAGGGTGCTCGAAACTATCGACGGGGCCCAGTGGTTTACCAGATTCAAAGAACGTAACGAGGTTGTTGAGAATTAAAACCGGAACGAAACCAAGAAGGGCTGAAATCACGTAATAAATGATTGCCACCAAAAGTGTGCACTTTCCGTATCCCGTCGCAAGTGCCGCAGCAATGCTGGGGTCTTTGAGAACAAGAGGTGCTACCTTTTTCCGCTCCTCGTCAGATTTGCATTGAGCGAGTTTCTCTTCGTGTTTCTGCTTCAACTTTTGTTAATAGCCGCTGCTTTGACCGATTGTATTTCCCATGCCTCCATAGCAACTCGGTAAGCCTTTTCTGCGCGATCATTCTGAGAAGGAACACCAATGTCTTCCGCGTCGAGCACTTTATGCGAACCGAGGCTGAGCAGCGGATTCAAGAACGATAGCAACCATTGCGAAACAATGCCAGCCTGATCTTCAAGACTATTATCCCAGACCCCGAGTTCCTTTGCTGATGCCACATGCTTAGTTCCACCAAAACACATCAGACCGGAGAAGCAAGTTCGCTTGGCGGCGGGGTTCTCGTCTGCAGCTGACGATGGTTTTGTGACTTCTTTGGACGGCGCAACGACTTCGTCAGTCGATCCTGAAGAGTTTGTTTCGGGCGGTGAATCTTCGCTTTTACACATTCGCAAGATTGTTGTGTTTCTTTATCAAAATGCTTGTAAAGGAATAATGCGAATGCAATGATGAAGACGTGTTGTGTGAAATTGTGACGAAATGGAGTCAGCCTGAGAGCGAGCGACAGAAGTCCAAGGAAAATCGAGTGATGCGATTTTCGTCGTCAGAAATCGTTCCAACGAAGCCTCGCTTTCTCACTTGAAAAATGGGACTGGACATACGGACAGGACAGAGCGCCCTGCCGAACAGAAAGGAAAAAGGAACAAGCGAACGTCCAACAAAACCAGATGTCACTGAATTGTACAGAAGTAGTATCACAAGCTGCAGAACGGTACTGAAGTTGGTGTAAGAAAAACCGATTGACCAATAGACAGTGACTCACGAAGTACTTAAGTCGCCGTACCGGTATTGAAAATGTTACTTGTATTTCTCCGCCTTTTTTCTTTGCCGGTTGCAGTTGCCGAAGGAAGAACTTCTATTGAGCAACCGGTATTGGCGGACATCGTACAGACCCCGCCGTAGACTTTCACAGCCGCTCATTTCTCTTCTTCAAGGTTCTTCGGCGCGTCTACGGCCAATCTTGCGCGTCACTCACTCGTCCGCAAATCTTTCTCAAGGATCAAAAAACGACGCATTTAATCGGATAGTTTGTTGTATTGTTTATTTATATCCTATAAACAACGAAATAATATGAAGCTCGTTTCTCTTGTTGTGGGTATCAGCGTGCCCTTGGCTTCCGCCTTTGTGGCTCCAAAGGCAGCTTTCAAGGCTCCGTCGATGGCTCTGGGCGCTTTCGACCAGGAACAGTACATTGCCGAAAGCAAAGAAATGAGGCTAAAGCACCTTGAAGAACAAGCCATGTTTGCTCTTAAAATTTCCTGCGAGAACTTTGATAATGCTGGTAAGGCTTTGATGCTGATTTTACTCTCCTTTTTAGAACGAATTCCTGACAAGCTTTCTTGTCGAAAACAAGTGTTCCCCAACGCCATGATTGCGGGCGATGTCGTCATCACGGACTTGCTGGGCCGCATGGGATACTTGAAGAGCGGAAAAGCTAAAATCATGGTCGTCGATACCTTTCACCTTTTCCCCGAAACAATGGAATTCTTGAAAGTTCTCGAAAAGAAGTATGAATTCAAAGCCGAGATTTTCTGTGCCGATGGAATCCTGTGGGTGACAAGGCTGCTTTCGACAAACGCTACGGTGCTGATCTTTGGAAGGAGGATATTGATGAGTATGACCGAGTATGCAAGGTTGAGCCATTTCAGCGTGGTTTGAAGACTCTGAATACCAACTGCATGATCAACGGTCGAACTCGTTGGCAAGGGTTTGAGCGTGCTTGGATTGATTTGTTTGAGAATGCTCCTATCGGAGGAGGACTTGCCAAGTGCAATCCCTCGCCTACTGGACGTTCGAGGACACTTTCGAATACATTTCCAAGCACAAAGTTCCTTACCACCCTCTTCACGAGAAGGGTTACCCCAGTATCGGTGACGCGAAAGATACCATTCCAGTTCCTCAAGACGGATCTGTTAAATTCGTCAACTACGAATGGGTTGGTGACAAGACAGTTTGGTGCGAGTATGCCAAGGAACGTGTCGGCCGTTTCGTTGGATTGCAGAACAAGGATGGATCGACGAAAACGGAGTGTGGAATTCACGTCGACGGTGCTGAGCGCACATGGGATCGCGATCTGTGGGAATCGGACAAGAGCAAGGCAAAGAAGCTCTCCAGCGTCGATGAGGCTTTGGAAGTCAAAAGTCTGGAAAGCCCTCTGTCGTTGTTGTGTACGCCCCGTGGTGCCAGTTCTCCCAAGCTATGGAAGACGAGTACGAAAAATTCGCCTCTGAAATGGCTGGAGAGATGGATGTTTACACATTGCGAGGAGATGAAGACCGTGAATTCGTCATGGAAAACCTCAACACCAACTCGTTCCCCACTGTGAATGTCATCAAAGCGGATGGTACTGCTGTCAAGTACGAATCCGAAGTCCGAACGGTTGAAGCTTTCAGCAAGTTTGTCAAAGAGACTCTGGCATAAGCTACCTGTCTAAATCCTAGACTAGCTATTATTATGTAGCTGGAGAACACTTAAAGTTATTACATCGTAAACCATTCAACAGATAGTGAAACAAAATAAATCTATTTTCTGATTTGGACTTTTCGTTAAGGATTTTCTTTTGTAGTAGTGCATAGGCAGATCACCCAGCTGAAATTGTTCCGGCGGACCGAAGCCGCAAGAGCTATAGAAATGATTCGCACCCTCAAGCCCAGCGAAAGTCGTAGCAGTGAGTAGTACTTGCTTCCCAGTGTTGGTTATTACTTGTGTCTGGATCGACTCAAGAAGGGCTCGACCAATTCCTTGTTGATACCAATCCGGATGCACCACGAGGCGGTGCAGTTCGTAAACATCTGTTGTGTCACCGCGTGGTTCCTTTGGCGTGCACTTCCGTACAGCGATTCCACCGATTACAATGCGAGAATTGCGCTGCACTGCCACGAAAAGTCTCCCCTCGGTCGCAAAACCACTTTCTCATCTGAGACGTTGCTGAGGAACAAGTAGTAAAGGCCATCTCTTTCTTCAAGGCTGTTTGGACCATTTTCATTATCGATGGAAACGTTTCAAACAAATGCTGATAGGACTGAGAGAATAAATCCCGGATGGTTGCTTCGTCTTCGAGTTCCAGCGGTGTGATCCATATCGTTTTTCCAGGAATCTGTTTCGGTGCGTACCCTATCGACCAGGGACACATTACTCGTTGCAGCAGCGTTTCGCCACTGGATGAAAATCCACAAGCCAGCATGTAGGATTGTAAATGCAGCGTCAATGCAATGTGCTCATCGAATGGTTCGGGGATATGCAACGCGATGCCCTGTGACGAAGCTGCATGGCCGGCGGATGTTACATACGCTCGAGGAAAGTATTGTTTCATTCGCGACTCTACTTTCTCGGCACAATCACCGAGATGGCACATTGAAACAGAGCCTGCAGAATTTCCTCTTTCAAGCTTGTCTTGGAAATGGCGTCTATATGATCTCTTATATTCCTCCAGCACGGATTTATCTTGTCTGTCGTCGTTTGTGCCGAATGGTTCGAACGCCACGAAACAGCAATTCTGCAAATTGCTGCAAAATTCGAAGATACCATCGCAAGCATGATCATCCAAATAAGTCATGACAAGCTCCGAAATGACCATGAAAGCGCGCGTTGTATTGCTTGTTTCGTCTTTCAAAAGGCGAGTCAACAACTCTTCCCACGTGTCCCTCTTTCGTAAATCAGCAGCTACTAGCGTGTACCAATTTCCTGTCGTCGTCTTTCCGTGAAAGATTACATTTTTGCCTGCGATGACAGATTCAGCCTTTTCCACGAAATGAAACGACTTTTGAGTTGCTCCGCCTTGATCTGACATATTTCCAGAACGTCGAGCTCGATGACATCCGAAAAGCGGAGCGCAGCCCACAAACCTGTCACATCCAAACCCGCTCCCAGAAGAATGACAGTCGACTCTTGATGATAAGTTGTGAATGACGCGATTGCTTGCAGAATACAGGCAACCCGAACTGCGTATCCGGCATGAACGAGCGGAGATTGTTGTGATAATTTCGAGGTCGACAATAACAATTCTCGATAAATGTGATCACCCATCAAATATCCAGCTCGTACGGCTGATTGCTTGGCCAGAAGAGCATCGGAAGCTGTCTTTGTGATGGAGGTGTGAATGGAAGGCATCCTTTGTGAGGAGAAGAAGCCAATAAGTTCTCCATGGTGCTGGTGACGGAAATGTCGACTTTTGGACGAACGTCCGCTCGCCGCTCTACCCTAACTTAACCCTAAGAAACCCTACCCCATTTGCATTTGCCCTACCCTAAAACCTTCCAAATTCCAACCCTAAGGTTACCCTCCTTCCAACCCTACCCTCTAGAGCTCTAACCTTACGGGCTAACAATTTCTGGCCGCTGCTCGTCCCAAAAAAATCGTCCAACCAGCATTTGTGACCCGCACAGTCGAGCGTTTAGTAGCTTGTGAAAACCGGTGCTGCTATGTATCGATTACCGAATGTGACGACTATGATCCCTAATGTACCAGATTTTTCCCACGTTCCCCACGAACGACCGGGCAAAGGCGGGGACAAAATCGTGCTGCATCGCTTTCCGCATCCGTCGCCATTGCCTTTCTTCTTTTATTATAGCATCCTCTACTTGATACAACAGCGAAACATGCCTCCGGAAGAATCTGGAACGGACGATGGGAGCAGTACTATCGAGTTGACTTCAACTGCGCTGGAAAAGAACTTTGATTGTTGCACCTCCGTCCTTCCTTACAACAAGCGTCCTGTCGAGGACATTAACAAGGGACTGAATTTGAATTTGGGACAAAGCATCATCTCGCCGAACAACAAAGCTTTGATTTGGGTCATTCGCTTCCTCGATCGTCTATTTGTAAGGTGGTGGGAGCCGTACTTTCAGATTCTCTGGAAGAATATTCCTCTCAACATTCGAAAGGGTATGACATTTGCCGCGTGGAAAGTCTACTTTCCTCTTCACAAGAAACTGTTGGGCCGAAGAACAGGGATTCATCCCGATGCATCGCTGGAGTACCATGCCATGACGACGATTGCCTGGTGGGGGCGCATGATTCCTGTCACAGTCGATCGCATGCGCTTTTCCTTGTCGCAACTTTCCGTTTGGTCCAAGCACCCTGTACTCTCCAGGGTCGAACAAATTCACGAGGAGATTCGACTTGACTCAGTTTCTTCGGATCAAACAGAACAGTGTCGCGTCAAAGGATTGTGGGTCCATGTTGCCGATGAACCCACAAAATACACTCTTCTGTGGATTTACGGTGGTGCGTTTCTGGCAGGAGACATTGAGGGCAATCTCGGACCTGCCGAGCGTGTCGGACGGGAAACTGGAATGGACGTGTTTGTGGTGGAACATCGTTTGGTGCCAGAAGTACAAATGAAAGACATGCTCTGGGATATTGCACTTGGATATCATTGGCTCACGTCGACGAGGAATACTAAAGTGTTTGTGTTGGGCATATCGTCCGGAGCAGGTCTGGCGACTCGTTTGTGCCAGAGTGTGGCCGAGACACAGCACGGTCGATCCACGCTTCCGGATTATCTATCATCGGTCCTCGAAGGCGCTCCCTTGCCCGCTGGGGCGGTACTACTGGGGCCGTTTGCGGATTACACGACACCACGGGGCTCTTTGATCGCCAATGCGGCGCACGATTTGATTGTCAATCCGCGTGTTCTGGAATCAGGCTTGCCGTACTTGGAAACACACATGGGTGGATCGAGGCGAGATCATTCCCCATTTATCGGTCGTTCGCAGGATGTCCTCCGCTCTGTGTCGTGACATCGGAACATGAAGCCGTGTACGATCATGCCATTGATCTAGTCAATGCGGCCCGATCGTACGGTGTTCCGGTGACATTAGGAGTGTGGAAGTATATGTGTCACGTATTTACTTTCCTATCGAGTTTTGTTCCAGAGGAGAACAATCCATGCATTTTTTCATGGACTGGCTCAGAGAGCAGCAACAACAAGCCAAGTAGCTGCTATTCTTTATAGATGAAAGGTTAATCAATAGTATCAACGTATATTCATTATTTGATCCAGTCCAATCGCTGCACTAGCTATGAACATGCTATTCAAAACATCATGATGTCGGTTGATAAACTGCAGAAGCAAGGAAACGGCACAAAGATCCCATCGCACCACGGTCATGACAGCTCGCAGCGAGGCCAAACTGGACACGAGCATCAGCCATCGATTCAAATTCAGCATGGATGATTGACTGATATGACGCCGTTTGACGAGACTTTGTAAAAAAGAATTCCATGACGTAGCTTGTATTGAGACACAGCAAAAAATCCTCCAGTCGGGTGTTGAGACCAACGACGAATGCGTGATCGCAATGCATTGTGTCAAGTTCATCCCGTGTAATACAACATGCTTGTAAAAGATGTATTGACATTTTTGATCTTGTACAAGAAAGTCTCGAGTTGATTGCGTTCGGGCGTTGTCTTTTCCAATTTTGTTGAAACGAATGTACCGGAAAGAAATGTCGGAACCACCACGGAGCCGTCACCACGAGTAATGCGACCCACCGGACCGCGTAATGCGATATTCGCGTGATGCTATGAAGGTACAATGCCTGCCAGAGATTAAGGAATTGATAAAACAAATGTTCCATCATTTCGGCCTGTGTGACAATGGCTTTTTCGGACAAGGTTCCCGATTGCCCGGGGCATTGCGAATGGTACGATGTGGAAAGTCTCGTGCGGCTGTATAGGTGAGAAGCATACCGCTGCATCCTAGGCACATCGTAGATGAAATAGTAGTAGCGCTGCAGCGCCGACGGGTGATAGAAAGCGCCCGTCAGCAACAGGAACAAGTGCACGCCTCCCATCATGCGATGACTCCAGCCATGGCGATCCACAAATAGCGATGGGACTGACCTCACTATTCGATAAAGAAGTGCAATAAAGAACAATTGCAGACCCCAGAGGGAAAGCTCATGCAGGTAGCTCATTGGTGAGGAGTGAGGCGAAATAATCGACATGAATGAAGCAAGACGTTGCCAGGAGCTTGTCGGAAATGTCTCACTACGATTCTGAAGTACACAAAAAGCTATATGACATTTGTACTATATATTTCCAAGTCAAAGGGTACGACATGACCTCGGCAGTACCGAATTTCCGTTGAGAGTATATATCACTCTAAACGAACAGTAACCACGACTCGTTTTTTCTGATAGTAGTTAGTGAGAAATTTTCTCACTACTAGTGAGAAAATTTCTCACTATAGTGAGAAAATTTCTCACTACTAGTGAGAAAATTTCTCACTAGCAAAAGATCCTCTTTTCAGTTTTTTACTTAAGGATAATACTTCCAACAGACAAAAAAACCGTTTGCTTTTGACTTTTAGCGACAAACCATTTTTTGCTCACACAAAACAAAAGCAGTCCATCGAGAAGGAATCACCATTGAAACCATCGCATAGTCTCTTCAAAGTCATTTCCACATTCCTCTGTGAAATAAATCATCTCATCTTGTGAAACTTGAAGCTAATACTTCTTATTCTATATCTTCTTTTTTGTAGATGGTTTTACTTCCGAGCACTCGTGCGCCCGCCAACTTCCGGTCAAGGCTCTATGGATTGCGATGTTGCGGTCGACCAAAACGAACACGCCCGACATCTCTTGCAGCTCAAAGATCTCGCTGAACAAAAGATTCCGTTGTCCAACAGAGAAAGCAGCGAGTTCAAAGTCTGGCATATACGATGGAGCAGAAGAAACGTGAACAGTTACTTCAGATCGCTACACTTCAACGCCAGGAACAGGACTTAGAGGAAGAAGAAGAAAAATTCAAGAAGAAGCTGAGAAAGTAGAGGTTGACCTTGCTATGCTTCGCCACATTGAGTATGAGCGCAATCTAACTTACCAGCAGCAGCTCATGCATCTGAATCAATCAATTGACGAAAAGGCCCGTCGATTGGAGAATTTGGAGAAAGCCAAGCAGCAAATTGGTTTAAGAGAAAGAGACCTTGCTATGCTCGAGAAAGAAAAGCCAGAACAAGAGCTCAACAATCTTCGACAGCAACTTCGAAACCTGGAACAGAGTGAACAGAAGGCGCGTCTAGAGTCGGAGCGTCGAAACCAAGAAATCTTGAGCATGGATCAACATATCAAGCAGAGACACAACGCTCTGGAACAACGAGAGCATACAATTCTTCACCGGCAGCAACAGAGCGAAAGTAGCATCGCGATACGAAAAGAATCGATAAAACGCCAAGTTCGCTGCAGCGTGCGAATCAGAAAGAAGCACAGTCTCCTGACCAGAAACGCAAGAGACATTTGGAAATTGAAGATGGCTTGAATGAAACAGGAGAATTGCAGAATGACGCAGTTGAAGCTGTAACCAAGAAGGCACGAATGTCGGAAGCACTCACGCCATTTCAGGGTGGACAACTTTGGGATGGCGACAAAGTTTCGGTTGAAGTGAGCCACCTGTGGGAAACGCTTGCACGGTTCCGGTGCAAACTGCCTCCTTTCAATGGTGACAATAATTCGGCTGACGAGATTGACTGATACACAACCGGGGCAACAAGTGAATTGCCGATTCCTCGAGAGTAAAATAGATAATTCCAACGTAGAATCATGCTTCAAATGACTTAATCATCATTAAAAGAGCAGTTCCTTGAAGTTTTGCGTAAAAGGTCATCCGAATATTTCAGAGAACGTAAGGAGTAGTTTCGAGCGTCGACATACAAAAGGAACCGCTTGACGAACTCCCTCGCTCTATACACACAATATTGCCCGTCACCAAGACAATGGCAAGACTGTCAAGTGATAAAATAATTACATTGTGCATCAAAACGATTTTGACAGAGAGAAGGAGAAAGTTGAACGTCGTCGGAAGTCGGAAGTCAAACGAGAGGAAAAGGAAAAAGGAAGAAACCAAGAAACGGTGCGCTGTGCGCGTTCAAACTTCTAACCGTTACTCGGAGTATTTTTTATCCCTAATTATATTTTGATATAGAAGTGTAGTCGTGGAATTATTAGTGAGAAAATTTCTCACTAGTAGTGAGAAAATTTCTCACTACAGTGAGAAAATTTCTCACTAGTAGTGAGAAAATTTCACTAATAAATGACGGTCTTTTAGAAATTTAGCTATCGTAAACGTCTTGTAGGGAAACTGTCATGTTTCTGTCAGGCTACACAATAAATTGTACACTTGTGTATGGTGTTACCGGATACCGAAATCCGGTATTCAACTGTATTAAAACGCATAGTGAGGGAATTCCGACAGACTCCCAGGTGACACAAGGTTGTAGAGGTGTGGCTTTTTCACTTGAACTATCAACTTCACTACAGTTCAAAACTCACTTTCACTCTACGGTACTTGTACTTTTCACTTCACGGGCTCAACGTGGGAGTACCGGTTCGGCGTAGTACATAGTGTGCACACGATTGCTATGGCTAATTGCTACGTTCATTATTCATTAATCTTTGTGTGTCGTCCGTCGTCCTGGTGTTGGATGCAGTGTCTCCGTACTGTATGCGGCTAATTCACCGTTACAAACCGTTATACTGCTTTCTTTGGCGAACATTGAAATGCCGATGCCAAACGAAAAGTGTTTATTGCGGTGCGCAAAGAACCAATCATCAACACATTTTGCACCAACACAAGTGACCCACAGTCAAAACTCAGCAAAAAGAACTCCGAGGCGACATTTCGACATATGGTTTCTGGAAGGAACGCAGAACGACTATCTTTGATGTTCGCATCACAGACACTGACTGCACGTCTTACATCCAGCGCGATCCGGAGACAGTTCTGGCATACCAGGAACAGGAGAAAAAAACCTTTATGAAAAGGCCTGCCATGAACGTCGTCGCGACTTCACTCCCCTGGTTTTTTTCTGTCGATGGAATGATGGGCAAACAAGCAATTGAAGCAACGAGACAACTAGCGGGAAACTAGCTCTGAAGTGGCGTCGTTCAAAATCAGAGGTTTGCGGATACATTCGATCTCGCTTGAGTATCTCGCTGGTCCGCTCTGTCAGCATGTTGTTGCGCAATCCAAGAGAAGGCGCACCACGACGTGAGCCTCCTCACTGGGAGACGGGCGCGGACTTTCTCTCTACGAATAACTGTAGAGTAGAGAAGGGGAGAAATTTTTTACATGAAGGAGTAAAGTGGGAAACGACACACATCGGGGAAAAAACGTGTGAAGTGAACCCATTCGTATATATACATATGTAGTAAAATTCGTTTAGGCGGTGATCATCTATAAAAAAAAAAAAAAAAAAAAAAAAGTTTATGCATTCCTTCGTTGCTTCGTTCTCCGTTTTCCAATTAAGTTGACACTTATCAAGCTCTACTTGTCCACGGCCTCATCATGGAGTGCGATGATACCGGTAGTCGGCAGCTCGTCGGGATTTTGAAGCCTGCAACGTATGCGCAGACTAAGAGTCGCCCGGCGCGTACATTCGCGCAACCGATTGGTGGACTTCAGACCGTAGACTCATGGGAATGGAATGCCAAGATTCCAGATTCCGAGAGTGCGATGACCGAGTCGTCGCCTACAGGTCATTTCCATCCAAGCTCGGAATCTAAAGCAGCATGGACTATAGTAGATTATAGTAGTAAGCGAACTCGTGCGAAATCATCCGCCCCAAACGGATCGCCAAGCACGACGCCGCAACAACTCTCATATAAAAATAAAAAAATCTCGTTTACATTGAAATAGAGGATTGCCAAAAGCTTTTATTTACAATCATATATATTGTTGTTACTGTCTCTATGCGAGTGACAAGTCCATCGTGTTCTATCTCTTCCTAAGTGAAAGAGGAGATCTACGGGAAAGTCTTCGCCACTCCGATATCGAGAACTGACCCACACGACACGAGACTAGCTCTGCAATAGGATTCTACTCCATTGCATTCGAAGCTGCTTGTATCGTCGCAATGAGCGAATCATTGATCATTGCAAGAAAAACAAGCAGAAGATCTTTCATTTTTGGCTGGTCGCTTTGACGGCGTTCTCCTCCATGCGATTTTGGACTTGCATTTTCTGTAAACCACCACGTCCTACGGACACTGTTGTCGAGCACGCTCAGGCAGCTGAAGCCTTCTCAGGAGCCTTCCCAATGTCAATACTGCAGAAAGGCTTGGAACGTTTTCAGATCTGACTGACCTTGTACGATTACACAATCATACGATTCCTCAGAATCTCAACATTCTTATTATGGGAGACTCGCTCTCTCGATACCAATACGTGGATTTGGTCTATTTCTTATCGCACAATGGCACTTGGCCGTCGCCGGACGATAGACCCAATATGGTTGTGGAGAGAACACACCGGAATGGCTGGGTTCAATTTTACAATTTTACGAATGCGGCGCTCAAGCCGTACGAACAATGCGACTGTTTTCGTGAAAAGGTTCTCCTTGATATCATAGAAAATCGTTACTATCATGACCCTGAGCACAATAATTCTGTCACGTACTTACAAAAGTTCGGCTCCCATCCGTTTAAGAGCTCTTGGAATGTCTCGGATGTGCATCAAAACATTCGCTTATACAAAACGCATCCGAGTTGAATTTCGTGTACAAGGACGCTGATTGGGTCGACGCCATTCGAGACTTTGTTTGCCACATGTCTCCCAAACCATCACTGTTTATCTTCAATTCTGGTTTGTGGCCGAACAACGACCTAAAGAATGTTGAACTGCAGCGAAAGATTGTAGAGGCACTTCAGGCCTGTCAGATCGTGAGCATGTTCAAGACAACGACCAAAACAAGAAACAGTCCGATCAGAGTTGGGCCGAATACGAGAAACAAATGTGCGATCTAACGGATTACTGTATGGACGTGCGGTGGACTGCCGTCGTCCCAGAAGAATATTACTGGGATAATTTGCATTTTCGTGAGCCCGTTTACTCCATGCTCAACGTTCAGTTGCTGTCAATGATTACCTCGAACGGCAAGCTTTCAATACATTCGAGGCGATCTGATTAAATGTAATACAAAAGTTATAGTTTTCTTTTGCAGCGCGGCGTGGACTTTAGCTCTTCGTTGTTGGCTTTCTAGCTCGTTCCACGTTCTCCAAGTGTCGTATGTGGTTTACTGTTCTGTCTAGTGTACACACGTTGCTACACTCTACACGAAGTGAAGGACCCGGGACCCGGCTTTCCACTTGGATCGCGAGTCGCGAGAAACCAGCGTCGTCCTTTTGCCATTTGCATCCTTCTTTTGACTCTGGCAATCCGATTATTTTACTTCGTTAGACACGTTCGCTCTCAATAATCAAGAAGTATGCTCGCAGCAGAAAAGAAGAAAAGAAGAGAACTCTAGGGGAACGACAGAAGTCGATGCGTATTGCTTGATTGATGGATTTTTCGTTCGAGACGATGACGACGACCCCAACCATTGCAAGCGAGTCACCGTTCCTGTCACGCGATTGCCGGCTATTTTCGGAAGAGATCATGAAGTGACCGACAATAGTAACTTTTTGGAATTGGAACTTTGAAACAATTCTCGCGTGAACACTTTCGTATCGATTACTGGTGCAGCGACCGGGGCGTTTGGGGCAGTCGACGCAAGCGTCCGACGCGTTTCAGTGGGATCACAGTCAGGATAGTAGTGATTTGATGAATCCGGAGAATGTCGACCTGTCCAAACCGTTTTTCACGGTGACTTGTTTGGGAAAAAACGGACTTTTGTGCGAGGAGAAAAGTTGAAAAGGATAAGTCCATTGTGGTCAAGGACAGAACACCAGTCAAAGCATCTTCCCTTTGTTTTTACTTTCTTGAAAGTTCAAGCCCATCTTATCAAAAATAAGCATACCCAGTCCTCAGAAAACAAAACAGTCGTAGACAGCGACAGCCTCGACAGCCCTCCTTCCAAGCGTCGACGAGGATTCAGCGGGTTACAGGCAGAGTTGGATCTTTTGAGTACAGAAGAGCTTCTCGAGCAATTCACCGCGGCCATCGAATCCAACGCATGGGAGCGAAAGCACCAATTTGTTGGTTCCACACTGTCCAGTAGAGCCGTCATGGCGGCAGCTCAAGCGCCGGACCTTCGCGAAAAGGCCGCGAAATCGGAAAATTTGTTGGAGCGGGCCCAAGTCATGGACTGGATTGCCCAGTCGGAGCAATTTTCCAAGTGGTCGCAGCAGATGCTCTTGAAACTAGAGGCCAAGAGTTATCAGGCGAGCATTACAAATGCCATGGTAAAGGCTGGATATACGCGATCAGCCGAAAAGGGTCGGTACATCAAGTGGATGTTGCCCAAACTAGGGGATGGCGAGGGAACAGGCACTATCCAGAACAGCGCATCGGAGGAACAGAGCCAACCTACAGGTCCTGTCAAGACTGTCACTAGTAACAACGAATCACTCGATGGTACTGCGGAAGTGAAGCGTGACGACAAGCCACCAGGTGAATTAAACGATGCAGCTGACGAGGACAAAACGGGAACGTTAGACTCGGGTAGAAACAAACAGATGGAAGACGAAGACGACTCTATACAGCGCTCTGAAGAAAGGCAAAACGAGTAATTGTGGCAATCGGTTACCAAATTTACAACGCTTCGTATTTTGAATATAACAAATACTTACTATTGTTTTCTTATTTTTATGAAATTAACCAACTTTCCCATTGGTTAGCGTTGCGTCAACCACATTCCTTATACAAATTTTGAATACTGTAACAATTTCCTTGAACAATGTCGCCGAACGGCTTAGAGATCAAGATCTGCCATTCCGAGATCCCCGTTGCGAGAATATCAAAGATGCAAGCGTCCTTTGACTCTTCTTCGATGCCACCGCAGGCCTTGGCAGCTTCTTGGTAGCTGACCGAGGATTCAGCCAAACGGCGTCGAGCAACAGCTTCCGGAGGAGGCATCTTGCATGTCTCTGGAAATTGAACGCCGTGAATCTCGGTGAAGAGCTTACTATCCGAGCCGCGGATCTGCCACTCCAAACCAAATTCATCAGTGTTGGTCATCACCTGTCCATCGCGTCCTTTCAGTTCACCAGTGACGAAGTCACCCATGAGACCAACAGCATCATGCAAGTCTTCGGATCCGTGTTGCACGGTGACAGCAAGAAGTCACCGTAAATCTTGAAAGAAACGGTTCCTTTCTCTCCCATGTCAACTTCGAACTTATGGCGTTTGATGTCATAGTTGACGTAGCTGATGGGGAAACCAGCAATCGTCTGAGGCAGAACACCGTCACGACCACCCAAATGGTTGATACCACGACGGCGGAATCCGTGGGTTACACGGTTGGAGTGATAGACCATGTCCTTAGTAACCTCGAATACTTGGTCACCAATACGGAGGGCGGCTTCCTTGATGAAAGACCAGTCACGACGGATTTGAGTACGAATCTGGATCTCAAAGCCCGCGCCGTTGTGGAACTTTTCGCTTCGGGCGAGAAGCAAATCGCACTCGCCATGGAAATCATAAACCATTCCTTGCCACGTTTTCAAATGCTGTAACGAAAAGGTTTGTTAGTTATGCGTTCGCGAAATTTCGGTACACATCTGCTTGCTATGAACTTACGGGATCTCCGTATCCTCCAGCATTGTTGGCCGGAGGCAATGCAACGGTAAGTGGTTCTAATTCGGCTTCATCGATTGCGTCATCGTCTGTAACTTCATCTACAACTTCGCTAGTTTCTTCGCCAATGCCATTAGCGTCGCCAAGCACTACGGGAGACTCGACGGGGCCTCAACTGGAACGGCAACAGGAGGTGAAACCGGCTCAGCAACGGGAACGGAAACAGGAGGAGTTACTGGCTCGGCTACTGGTTCTGCAATGGGCACAGGAACTGGAGCCGTAGGCACGGGAACTGGTGCTGCAATGGGCACAGCGACCGGCACAGCGATAGGCACAGCGACCGGCACAGCGATAGGCACAGCGACCGGCACAGCAACGGGAGAAACAACTGGAGTTCCTTGCCCATTCGCATTGGTCAAGCTAATAGCTGACATTTCTTGAGCCGTGCAGAGATCCATTTTGGTATAGCCATGCATAGCCTTGCCCGTTGACGCGGTGTCCCAACTCGTTG
Source organism: Fistulifera pelliculosa (assembly GCA_026008555.1). Lineage (NCBI taxonomy): Eukaryota > Bacillariophyta > Bacillariophyceae > Naviculales > Stauroneidaceae > Fistulifera > Fistulifera pelliculosa. The sequence goes on from BROJ01000515.1 coordinate 23,867, forward strand.
CCTTGCCGGATTTGTAATTAGCATGAATCTCAATTTGGGCGCGTGCGGGGTTTGTCATGGCAATATCTGGAATCTTGAAGCAACCTTCCCACCCAATCGTTTTACCACCCGACTTGACAAACACGATTCCGGGGTCGCCCGTGTACTTATCTCCACTCATGCCAGATTGGTAGTCCTTAAACCAAGCATTGTCGGTGTTGGGTTCAACCTCCATGCCTGCTTCCCCGAGGACGAGGATGCACATCCGTTTTTTCTCGCAGTCGAGTCGTTTGTAGGCTACAGCAGCTAACTGGTATCCCTTCCAGGTCTTATCAGCGTTTCCTGCTTGTACATGCTGGCAAAGATATCACCCTTGATCCATTCACTGATATCTCCATCGACCACGATGGGGTTAGCGACGGAATAAGCTTGCTTGGCATTGAGGGTACCACGTCCTGCGAGATTTCGATCGACCTGAAAAAGGCAAAACGAGCAACAAAGATGAGACAAATGCTCGGCGCCGCCATGTAGAACAAGAGACGCTACAACAAGCTTACCAATTCCGCATTGGCAGATGCCAGTAAGGCGAAGAGGAGCGCTGCAGCACGTTTGTTGATGATCATCGTGCTTATGTTTTTTGAAATTATCCGAAAAGTAAGAGTGTTGTGCAAGGCTCCTCTCCACTTTTTCGCGCCTTTGTTTTGCATGTTGATTCCTTCCGAAAACGACGACTAAGAAAAGTCATTTGCGCTATTTCTCCACGATTAGCATGGTGTGTAGTGTTCCATGTTGACTACTTTGTACAAGACACTGAACTAGGTTGGTCATGTTTCCTTAAAACCAGTATCCAGTACCATTAGTACTTTGCACTTTTCTTTTTTTTACCGAAGACCCGAAGACTGAAGTCCCACTTTCATTACACATTACACATTCATATCACAAACGACTTAGACGATTCAATCATATTGCCACAGCATTTCACATTTCACCGCATACAGCGTACTGTAGTGGTACTTAATATTCATACTCGAGTTGCCCTCTCCCTTCAACCTATTCTCCTTTTCACAGACTGTTATAGTTTATAGTCGCTTTCTGTCAGCTGTCATCTTTATTCTTCAGTATCGTTGATCGCGGACTGCTTACGAAGTACAGTATGGTCATTATAATGCCGAAACCAAAATATGTCATTTTGGTTTTGGCATTCGGGCGTTGGCGTTTGGGTTGCGCGTTGACGAGCGTGAAGCCGCGAACTGCGAGATGAAGAGTCCAAAAGTCCATAAGGCCCAAACGAACGAGCGTTCGTTCGTCCGAAGTCCAGAGAATGCAGAATCTGGATTTTCATTTGTATCATGCGGTCCATTGATTTTACCATATGGTCTGTACGTCGTGCCTAGTTTGGATCCAGGACGATTTTTTTGCGGATTCAAAGCACAGAAACGGTCGCAGCTTCATCTCAGCAGACCATGGGGAACGGATGTCCATCGTCCTACTTCGCCCTTTTTTTCTATCTCAAATAATACTGGAATACGAACATGAATTCCTCCGAGTCAAACGACGAGGTTGCCAACGACAAGCTGGCTTCGATCTTCTCCGCCGTCTCTCGAATGGTCTCCGATTCGACCGACACTACAGATGCGTCGACTGACATGAAGTTAAAACTGTATGGACTTTTCAAGCGTGTAAAACATGGTCCTTGTGAAACCGAGTCACCACCTGTATACCATGTAACAGCTTATGCAAAACACAAGGCCTGGGCGGCGTGTTCTAGCCTCTCCACCGCAGAGGCCATGCAGAATTACATTGATCTGGTGTCGCAACAGACACAAAGCACAGTTGGTCAAGAAGCACAACGACTTGTCTCGGAACTGCAAAGTGAAGACAACAATGCCGCTTCTCGGGACTTCGACGCCAAGAGTGAATCAGCATCGACATGTTCCGTCGAGCACCTCGCACAAAGTGAGGGGCTCACAGAAAAGTCAGGCTTTGGCATGATTCCGCGAGGGAGCCTTGACATTGCCTACAGTGATCTTCTTTTCGTAGGGGTACACTGTCTGTTATCTTCGATCAATCCTCTTCAGAATCATCGATACTATGAGCAAGAAATTATCAACTTGTGGCAGCGGGCTTTGGGGAAGGACGTGGGAATTGTACCAGGATTTTCAGCGAGGACCCTTCTGGATCTGTATTTGCGAACAAAACGATATTCTCCGGGATCCCAAATTATTATGAGTCCGCCCATCACGGTTCCCGGTATCGAAGAAGTTTTGCGACACCATCGGGTTGACATTGTTCCCGTTGATATACCAGTGCATGACGGAAACAGTCCATTCATATCCGTCGACGTTGATGCGATTGAAAATGCTATAACAGAAAAGACAGTCGCTGTCATGGTGGTTCACATTTTGGGATGCTAACAACAAGCTCTGAAGATATGGAGAGATTGCACGCGCTCTGCCAAACTCGTAAGATGGATTTAATAGAAGATTGTGCGGAATGTTTCCGAGGAATTCCAGAGAGTGAAAACGATATGAGTACATACCTTGGAAGTCCCTATTCGGACATTGTATTGTTCTCCTTCGGGTTCATCAAGACGGCGACCGCATTGGGAGGCGGTGTTGCTATCGTACGCGACAAGGAAACACATGAATCAATGCATCGTCTGTTGTCCGCATGCTACCTAGATCGCCAGTCTGAAGCAGCTTTTTTATTAAAAGTATTGAAAGCCTGCGTGATCCGATTCGTTACAGACGATCCTGTCATTTACGGTCTCATCGCTTGTTTCTTTCAGCGATTTGGTTTAGACTTTGAAACATTTGCCACGGGGCTTCTACGTGGCTTCAAAAGCTCGCCTAGTAACAGTGGTGACAACATGCCCCAGATAAGGATGATTCCGTGCTCTAGCATGTACGCATTGCTGCTTCGCCGCATGAAGCAAAGACAGTGCACAGCCGAGCTTGTTTCATCGCGTCGAAAACACTGTGAGCTGCTGGGTGAAGCTCTTCAAAGCCAGGATAATGTGAGAGTCCCACGTTTTCGAGACGATACCGATTTGCACACATTTTGGCTTTCTCCTGTCCTTTCTGAAAACTCCCAAGATTTATGTAAATATTTAAGAGCTCATGGGCTAGACGCCACTCGAGGTGCCTCGCAGCTTCGATGTATCGGTGATTCAAACAAATCCCCGTTCATACAGTTTCATGGAACAAGTTGTGTATCTGCCTATGTCCAGCAGGGCACGCTTATCAACATCTCGCTGGATAAACAATCTACCGCAACTAGTACAGCATTATGTGATGGGCGCGGCAGATAGCATGCCTGCAAGAATTCGCGGGTATTTTCTTCCGTCGTCGGTGATATTCTCGCTTGCTTTCCTGGTTTACTATGCATTCGGTACCCCATTGCTGAAACTTTGTATCATACTGTCGAATACCATGATATGTGTTATTGCTAGTGCTATTCTCGCGACCCAATTTTTACGCTGGAAGATGGCATCCTGCTATCTCGAAAGCTCGAATGCGTTTGCAAAGCACTCCTACATGTTCGATTTGGCATCTACGAAAGATTCGTCTGACCTTTCGAGAGTAAAGGACCTCGGTGGTCCTAAGCTAGCCGACATTGTTGATATCACCGTTCCAGATCTAGAGTGCGCTGATGATTCGGAACACTCCATCTTATTAACAGGTGTAACGGGCTTTGTCGGTTTAACAGTTCTCCGTGAATTTCTCTGTCATAGGGAGATCTACTCAATCAAGCGAATATTCGTCATAGTACGGCCGAAGAGGGTATTTCGGCAAATGAGAGAGTTATTCGCTTGCTAGAAGATCCAATTTTTCTTTTATGCCTAAAGATGACATCCTATCCATCATTCACGTCATCCACGGTGACACCAGCCAACCAAACGCTGGTCTTTCTGTTGAAAACCTTGAAATGCTAAAGAGGGAGCTTTTCATTACGCATGTTTACAATTGTGCGGCAACTGTCAGCTTTACTCAAACTCTGAAAGAAGCTGCGGAATCCAATATTACGTCCGCATTGAATCTGCAAAGCCTCGCAACTCAGCTACCACACAAAGATATCAAATTTGTTCACATCAGCACGGCTTTCGTCCATGGGGACCAGACAGGGACGAGAGACCACCCTCTAGGTAGCAATCTTTTCAATATGGCACCTTATGATCCTTTTGAAGTTTACAAGTCGATGTGTGGGACTCAGTATTACGCAACCAAGGCCATGAGTGATTTGGGTTTTTCAAATGTCTATCAACTTAGCAAGTGTGTTGCTGAGCATCTTCTGCATAATAGCTCATTGAACACGATCATTATACGTCCAAGCATTGTCGGGCCCGCTGCGTGTGAATCTTTGGCAGGATGGGCAGGAGCCAGACCCTCAACGATAACTGCGGCCCCATGTCTCTACTTTTCCTACCAGTGGAATATCTGGTCCTTCGGCGACCATACAGTGCCTTGTATTCCTGTGGATGTTCTAGCTCGGTTTATTGCGAAGAAGACAATCCGAATGCGACTGCAATCTGCGACAGAAGAAGACAGGTCATTATCGTCCGAAGAAGACTATGAGAAGGTTTCATCAAACGTTGAAAAAACGATAGCTTTCCTGATGCTCCCGTAAATCCGAAGCCTAGCTTTACTATTCATGTCGTCGCGTGGGATGTGTCGTCCCCGGCTAGCTCGCAGTTTACCTGGATGCAGTATGCTTTTGCAATTACTCAGACTGGTGTAATCCTTGGATACTTCAGTCGTTCGACAGCATATCTAGGGCTTTGGGTTGCGACATGTATTCTACCAAAGAAATTGTCTATCGCACGCTTCAGACAATTTCACCAAATATTTGTGGAAAACAGCTTCAACGCGCTACTTTCTGTACACGCCTTTTGTGGCTATTCTCAAGACAATGAGAAAAGTTTCGCCAATTTTGAACCTGCCGGTGCTATTCTTTCCATTCATGAGTTCATCGTTCTTCTTTTCTTCAGATTTGGTTGCGCCTCAGGATTTCGATGGCGAACGCTATATGATGATCTGTCTATCAAGCGCGTCTCGGTTTCTGAAGCGTGGCGAGAAGCTTGATGGAAACAACCTGAACAGGGTGGCTATGCATGAAGTCACCGGCGGCAAGCAGTCTTCGTGGGTTCGAGCTTGCTTCTGGGCGTCGATGCAGCCCAGGGGATCGCTTCTAACCGGAGTGGCTGGTTTTTATTGCGTAAACTTCTGCATTCAGTATTCAATGGAGTGGTTGTGGATTTAGAAAGTTTTATTATGCAATCCGAGAAGCAAAGCGGAACACCAATTCGACGAGAATCGTTTTGGCACCAACTCACCGATCGTTCTTTGACTTTTGCTGTTGAGTTATGTCTGCTTCGCGCTGCCAGAGATGGGACTGGATCTACCTTACATTATCGCCGCTGATGATTTCGAGCGGCTTCCAGTGATTGGAACTATATCGAAGCTACTCGGGGCAATCTTCGTCAGGCGAGGTCGTGGCCGCAAGGACCCTTCGCTAGACGCGAGCTTGGATGTCCTGTCGACAAGCTCCGTTATAGAGGTTTTATCGAGGGAACTCGAAGCCGTGACAGGCGATTTGTTCACCCGAAAACCGGTATACTCCGGTATTTAACGACGAGAAATGAGAGTTGCTGCGTCATTCCAATAACAGTTTCTTACGAGAGAATATCCGAACAGCTTTCTTTGGTTAAGGAAGTTTCGAGCAATTTTGGTAGCGATTTGAGTACAAGGGGTTTGTTCTCGTGGATGGTTGTAAGTCCCGTTTTGTTGGCAGTGTATTTTCACGCCGCCCCTGACCCTTCTTTTCGATAGGCGGCGATTTCGGGAAAGTTCAGCTTGGTAAGGTTCTGATTTCGGCGGGTGCCCCGATCGCAGTTCCTAGTACACAAGAACCAGAGGGTATAGAGAAAACTGTGGTCGAAATTCAGCGAAGGCAGGCATCTCAGGTGCTTCTATCAACTTATCATCTATCCGCACTTGCTTTAATTCTAGACCTTCCAGTGTTACTCGTTGAGGAAGCGCTGCGCGAGCTTGGTTGCCGGCTGTGGCCTGCATGTGGAGGATATACTCCTCCGATGCCTTCTGAGCAAGACGAGCTCTGGACTGTGGCTCTCCAAGCGAGCGCGTATCTCGCGCCACTATTTTACATATCCCGTCCTCGTTGGGCGAAGTGGCTATTCCTGCACGTTGACAAAACTGTGGACAAAGCTGTCATGGACAGAAGTCCTGTATCAACGGTGATGCTTCGTTTGCAGCGACACTTCGACGACGCAACTGAATTAGTGAAAGCGACTATCGTTCAGCTTGCCAATAATGGCTTCTCGAAACCGACAGCGAGTCACGTTCTCCATGCTGTATCCTTGAAAAGAAGAGCCCTTTGATTTTGGTTAGAGCTGCAATTTCAAACGAGCTCTCTCATTTCCATTATTCCGATGAAGTCATCCTTTGATCGCTACGAAAACACCAACCCTTAGTGACGCAATTCTAACCTCGGGTGAACGACTTGGTTTTTTGGGGTTCAACGATTCTTTCTTTGTCGTCAAAGCAGATGATTATGGGGAGCTTGTGTCACGATGGTTGGAAAACGATATTCCTTCGCGGGAAAACAGCTCGGCAGGCTTATTCCCTTCCTTCAAAGAGAAACTGGATTATCGGTTAATCTCTTCAATGAGGCATTTCAAGATTTTAGAACAGATAGATGGTCTCCACTGTCTATTCTGTCTTCAAATGACAGAAAAATATTACAGGGATACTCGTGGAAAATGTCATTTGCAACCAGCGAACGCATTCGTCACGGCACGGGGCACTCCTTGGCTGATATTTGGGACGTGCGAAATAGGTCTATTGGGCGTGTCCCGGACGCTGTTGTGTGGCCTTGCGCCGAGGAGCATGTGACAGAATTGATTTGCTTGGCCAGGGACAATAACTGGTGCTTAATTCCATTTGGTGGTGGCACAAACGTATCTCATGCAACGAAGTGCCCCACAATTGAAGACGAGCCTAGACCCATAATCTCGGTCGACATGACCGAAATGCGACAAGTTTTGGCTATTGATGAAGAAAACGAAGTCGCACACGTCCAGTGCGGAATTACTGGAAAGGAGCTTGTCCAGGAAATGAAGCGCTATGGATATACAATAGGTCACCAACCGGACAGTTACGAGTTCAGTACGCTTGGAGGCTGGATCGCCACAAAAGCTAGCGGTATGAAGCGAAATAAATACGGGAATATCGAAGATATTGTCATCTCAGTGCGTGTTGCTGGTCCGGAAGGAATACTGACTCACGGCGGGGCGACGAATGATTTCCCGGTCTGGGGACGTGAATCTATTGGTTTGGATTTACTTAGCATCGTTCTTGGTTCAGAGGGCTGTCTTGGAATAATAACAAGTGCAGTTATTCGCATATGGCCGTTATCGAAAATGCAGGACTATGACAGCGTGTTGCTGCCTTCTTTTGATCACGGCCTTTCCTTTGTTCGTGATATACAGAGAATGGGCTCTTGCGGTCCAGCCAGTATTCGACTCATGGACAACGATCACTTCCGGTTAGGGCGGGCTTTGCAGCCTGATTCTGATTCCTTACTTGAATCTTTGAAACAGAGTGCAGCAGAAGCATTTCTGAAATGGAAGAAAAATTTTGATATAAAGTCCGTAGTGTGCACAACCATTCTGTTTGAAGGTTCTCACGAGGAAGTCCGTCTTCAAAAGCAGTTGCTGAGAAAACTGGTAAGTCTTCACGGTGGCTTGAGCTTGGGTGCAGCGGTGGGGCAGCAAAGTTATAACTTTACCTTCCTCATAGCATATCTACGCGATTTCGCTATGACCTATAATTTCCTGGGAGATTCATTCGAGAGCTTTGTGCCATGGTCCAGAATCAAGACTGTGGTACTCTCCGTGAAAGATCGCATACGAAAAGAGCACGAAAAGCGTTGCCTGCCTGGATCTCCATTCATTGGCTGTCGGGTGACTCAGCTGTATCACGAAGGTGCTTGCTTGTACTTTTATTTCTCGATGAGCAGTGAGAACGTAAGCAACCCGTCTGAAATGTTCTTGGAAATCGAACATGCTGCTCGTGAAGAGATTCTCCAGCTCGGTGGTTCGCTCAGTCACCATCATGGAATCGGCAAAGCGCGTGCGGCTTTTCTCAACGAAGTCGACTCAATGCCATGGATGAATGCAAAGCGAAACCTTAAACGCGCGCTGGACCCCGACAACATCTTTGGTGCACAAAATAGTGGTTTTGCTTAACATGCATAGCAGTGACCGCCAGAGGTGCTGGTGATTTTAAAAATAGATCCGAATGTTAATTACGCGGTATTTTCCTTAATGGAGTGGTTAAGAATGATATGACACGAGACCGAGATCGTTCGCAGTTCCCATAACCAATGAGGTCCAATAGTATATCTCCTTGCCCTAGGTTGTTCGGATTCGCGGTGTTTTTTGTTTTTTGCAGTGCACAAGAAGCGCGAGCACAGTAGAGTTAGAGTTTTGAATTTTCTACATACTAAGTTTACAATGCTTTTTTCTGTCCGGTATTCCTATGCCTAAAAAGGAAACTGGGAATTTTCAAAATTGTCACACCAACCACGAAGAGGTCGAACGACGCTTACCTTTATTTAGAATTTCTTGGCCATACTTGCGCGATACATTTTATACAGATCTGAATAAAAACAATCACCTGCAGGATCGTGAGCCTCTTCGATCTTCGATCGTTTTGTTCTTTGCTTTGTTGTTGTTTTTCATTCCTTTGTCGGTGCAAATCGTCTCAGTCGATTGATTCATTGATCATGGTGACAGCGAACACGAAGTTTGTCAAGGAACACTAATGCTGAGCTCTACTAAAACGGTGAGTACGCGCGGTGACATTCGTCTCGTTCTAGCGAAAGAAAACGTTATCTAATTATCATTTGTTTGGCAATGAAGCCTCCACGACGCCAGGATGGCCGTCGCTTTGGGACACTAATCTCGCACAACTCTGTCAGTCCGAGAAAGAAAGTGAAAGCGAAGCTCTCTCATCGTAAAACGCAAAGACGAGACCACCAGTATCGTCCGGACTATGTATCCTATTCTGTCGTATTTTCTCCTGGACCGATCGGGCTAGAACTGGACGAAGATAACAATTCTGTCATCCGTGTTCAGAAATTTGTTGACGGCGGTCCTCAAAATCCGGGAGCAGCAAGAAAATCAGGGTTGATTCGACCCGGCGACGAAGTCATCGCAGTGAACGGAAAAACGGTTACATCATATGAGGCAACGCTCGAGCTACTTCAAGAGCAAACGACTACACGAGAGATGACGTTTCGACGTCCATGTGATCAGATGCTTACCAAAGCTACGCCAAATACTACGGGACGTATTGGGCGAACAATTCAGATCACTCCAAATGATGCCTTGGTGTCGCTTAGAGCCGTGGAAAGTGAACCTCGAAGGGTCAGTTTGGATAACAAGGAAACAGAAAACCTGCTTTCACCTTCTCGCGTAAAAGCACTTCGGCAGCACGGCCAAGCTGCCTTTGACGATATTAAGCAAGCAGCCCTCCAGGAGATTGTTGCGACGGTCGCTAGCGTGGTGCCGATAGGAAAGCATGACGTCGGATCGATTCGGGATGGCGCTGTGGGGTCGTTATCTGTAGCCGACAACAATAAGAGTTACGGTCCGCATTCGAGCAGAAGTATGACCTCTTACAGGAATTAAGCCAAGCCAAGGTTACTCTGCACCAGCAAAGAGAATTACTTGACCAGCAAAACCACAATGCGCATACGGAGCGAAAACAAATGAAAGAGGAACTTATGATATCCCGAAGAGAGAAGCACATGGCGGAAGCTTCCTCGCAGCTTACAGAGAAAGCCTTCAAAACCAACAAGCAGAAGAATTAGAAAAGTGGAAGTCAGCTTTTGAAGATATCTATGCTCAAAACGAACAGATGAGACAACAGTTGAACGAATTGCAGGGGCCAAGTGAAGTAAACTATTTGCCAGTCAAGCAACAGATAAACTGGTTTCCCGATTCATCAGTCAAAGTTTCAAGAACTTGAATCATCAGAGTCATTGCTGCGACGAGATGTTGAAATCTATCAGGCGAGAATTGAAGCAAGCGAACGCCAATTGTCGCAGATGAACGAAAAGCTAGCAGATCAGGAGATCAGGCACGAGCGGGAAGTCATGCGCTTGAGCGACCTTCTGTCAAGCAAACTTAGAGCATTTGACGAGGAAAAATCCAAGATTGCTCTGCAGATGCAAAGGATGCAGGCCGATCACGAAGCTGAGAAGCGGCGATCGAGTGAGGACAAGGAAACGATCAAAAATAATTTGCACGACCATGTAGCTTTCGTACAATATGAGAGGAGCAAGCCGAAACGAACTTTCTCCAGAATCCAGATTCTAGAATGTGAACTCGAAGATAAAACATTGCGGTTGGACGCAAGAGATTCCGAGCTAAGCCAACTGAATGGATACGTCGAACGAACAGAGCAGACGATCAAGGAACTACAAAAGAATATCGAAGACGCAGAGGCAGAAAAGCGCAACAACAAGCATCATTGAATAGCCTCCACAGGGAATTAATGGATCTGCGTGACTTATGTTCAACAAATCAGGAGAATTACCAAGTGGAACTAAATGAGTTGTCCGCGAAAACGAGGAAGCAAAATGAGACAATCTTATCGCAAGCTGAAGAAGCATCAGGTACTGCTAGACGCCTTCGCGAGACAGAAAATAAGCTCCACGATGTATTCGAGTTGAAATGTGCGTCTGATGAAAAGCTTGAAGTTGCCTTGAAAAGGTAACGGACCTCGAAACGGAGCTGGCGACTTGGGCATCGCGAGAAGCTCTCATTCAAAAGCAGGAAGAAGAACGATTTGAAATGAAGCTTGTGAAAGAGAAGGCAATCTATAATGCTTCTCTAATGGAGGCCAGACGCGAGATTGCCGAGATCACTAAGAAATGCCGCTCCTTAGAGTCATCGAAATCATTCTCACAGCAAGAAAACGAGTCTCTTCGACGTGCAAACGAGGATCTGTCTAGACGAATGAATGAGCTTTCTAAGAATTTAGAAGAGACAGAAACAGCTCTCCGAAAACGCATGGAAATCGTAGAACGTGATGGTGACCTTCAAGAGGCTCAAGACGCATTGAGTCGCGCTCACGAAGAGTTGAACAGCTGCAAATCTAACCTGGACGCAGCCCACTCACAATACTCTGAGCTAAGTTCTCGCTTTTCCAAAACGAGCGAAGCATTCACCAATGCCAGGGAGGAAATGAATTCAAAGATCATGGATTTAACCGAGCAGTGCTCTTCCTTGCATGCCCAAAAGGTTACCGTGGAAAATATTCTGAGGTCGATCCGCAAGAGTGCATCTGATTCAGAAGCTCGTTGCTCCCGTTTGCGACAAGATCTACAACGGGAACGAGAAGAATTTTATCTCAGAAAAATCATTTTGAGCAAAATATAGCCAGATTGCAAGAAGATTTATTGTTGTCGGAGGAGAAGAATTTTGATCTGTTCGAAGAATTGTCGACTTTGAGAAAACGAATGGCCACCCTGACGGAAGAAAGCAATGCTGCTCGAAAGGAATTAGAATCGTTGCGAGTGCTATACACTCACGCAGAGAATACGCTTGAAGTCAGTCGAGCTGCTCACTCTGTCGAATGCAGAGATCTTAAGTCCGATCTGGAGACCGAAAGGAAAGACTCAAGGCGTCGTCGGAAGCACTGGAGCTTTCAACGTCGGAAGTTTTAGCCTGAAGAAAGAGCTAGAGAACCAAAACGCACTATTTAAGGAGCAGAAACAGAAATACGAAGCCGAAGCCGAGATGCTTTCGCGGAAGCAAATGGAACAACTCTTTGAAAAGGACACCGAACTTGAGAAGCTGCGCGACTCCACGATTGAGTCCAATGTTCTACGAAGGAAGTTGCAGGAACAAGAGGATCTTCTAGCTCGCGCTATGTCAGACGTGAAGCAACTTGAACAGTCTGTAGAAAAGCTCAAGTTTGATTTGAAGCAAAATCTATGTGGGCCGAAAGCAGAGAAGCCGAAGCTCAGAGGTTGAAGGCAGAAACGGCCCAGTGTGAGGCAAAGCTTCATACCACGTCCGAACAGCTTAATGCATCGGAACGCGAACTCCAAAACGTAGTTTGGATATCTCAACTGTAAGACGCGAAAGGGACCAGTTGATCGCCGACAAAGTGAATCTGATCAAGAGTCTCCGCGACGCTGAAGATGATCTGTGCCAGTTGAATCAAGAGCTGCAGAATGCAAGAATGGAGCGAACTGACCTCTCTACTGATTCGTCAAACGATGACTTCACTGGCTTATCAAGAGACGAATTGAAGCAAATGTGCTTGGCCTTTCAAGATGATATGAAAGTCCTCGAGCGCCGAGCGTCGGATGCAACAGAAGATTCAGCTAGACGACAAAACCAGGTAGCACGTCTTGTTAAGGACATTGGATCTTTATCGGCGGAAGTCGAGAAACTTGTCGAAGCAAACGATAAATTGAACGAACACTTGTCGAAGGCAAAAATGGAAAAGTCAGGCGCAACTGTCTCTGAAGCCAAAATGAAATGTCTTGAAGATGAAGTAGAAGCTGTCCGCGATGAACTAGAAAAACAGCGCAGGATGAATGCCTCGCTCTCAGAGTCTCTCAGTGTATTGCAAAAACAAGCTCAAGCTGAAAAGCGAAATCAATGTGTTTCGGAAAAACATCATGAAGAGGAATTGAATAACTTGAAGCAGGCGCTTGCCGAGACGGTGAAATCAAAGGAATCCTCGGAGAGCGAAGTAACAAGACTTACTGCCGAGCTTCTTACTTCCAGGGAAGAGATCGACCTTTGCTTGAAAAGAAAAGTGAGACTGAACGAGTCCTTTCGGCGAAGAAGGTCGAGTATGAAGAGTTCAAGAAAGCACAAGATTCCATGGTTAGCGCACTGAACCAGGAAATTTCTCGTCACGAGAACAGATCGAGTTCTTTGAAAAGCGAGTGCGAAGTATTGCGTCGTCATTACCGAGCTTGATATAGAGGTACAGTCACAGACAAGCCAAATAGCAAAGCTGAGAGAAAGCGAATCAAGCAAAGGCACCATAATATCACAATACTACGAGGAGATTGAGGAGAGGAAGCGAGAATATAAAGCTTTGACATCGGATCTGTCAAATGTCGAACGTATTGCTTCCGATCGTGAAATGAAGGTTAAAGAGTTAGAAAGGCGACTAGCTGAATCCGAATTGGCGGTATCGACGCTCTCCGAACAGGTGGAAAATATCAAGACACCCTAAAAAAGATAGAGTCCTCGGTAGAGACAAATGGAAACTTCAGAAGTCAAGAAATTCACGAAATTGAAACGAGATGTTCGCTGCTCGAAGAGGAACGCACTTCCTTAACGCATGAAATATCGAGTTTGCGGGGCGATCTCAGAAAGACACGTAACGACCTTCACGAGGCAGAACGGGTTAACAAGTCCATGAAAACTCGTTACGACAAGATGAAATCAGCGATGGATAATACTAAAACGGAACTACTGGAGGCTCGTGAATTGAAAGAAGAAGCTACAGTGAAAGCGAAGAAGTCCGAGGCAGTGCTTGAAAATAATCAAATGGAACTTGATCATTTCCGAACTCAAGTCCAGTTACTGACAGCAACAATTTCGAGAATGAAGGCTGATTATGCCATGTTACAAGAATCGGCTGTCCAAAACGAACTGAAGGCTGCGGCATCAGTACAGGCTCAAGTTGAGATTTCGAAACTGAAAGCAGAGCTTCGGAAAACTAAAGCGAAACTGGAAACAGCAACTGCATACCAGTTAGGCGAACCGCGTATTGCCACAGAAATGTTCGAGGAACAACTGTTGCAATTTATTGAGGATGTTATTCATGAAGCAGACTCTGCATTCCAAGACATCTTAAAGCATTCGAGCACAGTTTGTGATTCATCGTCGATAAAGGACTTTGAATCTGAGGAGTTGGTTGCTCTAGATCTTGCCACAAAGAACACACGACAAACAAAACTGGAGGATGTCAGATATAGCATGGATAGTCTTGCTTTGATCATACCCAAGGCAATATCGTATCTCAACGAGAAACTCGAATTACTTCAAGAATGGAAGAAGCATCGCCAAAGCCGCTCGGAAGCTAAGACGCCAAACAGAAAAAATAGCAGTACGAACAAAGAAAAAGCCTCACCAATCCTTGAAACACTGGAGAAGATGAAAGCAGTGATTACCGAGGATCTAATGAGTCCGCACAAGTATGAAAGTTCTTACACTAGCCGCCCGGAAGCTGACGTCCTCCAGAACGTCATCTTATCTCTTGAAGGTCAGATTGATAGTTTACTTTCTGATTTGAAGGCAGCAAACGACGCCCTTCGTGCAAAAGAGCAGCTTTTGCCGACCTCGAAGACCTCGTTCATCACCACGAGACGGAACGTGACATCCTTGAAAGGAAAATTGAAGCAATGAGTGGAATTCCACCACAAGGACAAGTGGAGGCCTCCGTTGGTCAAAATAGTGTATTGCCTACGACTTCGCAGGACAAGAATGCACAAAAGCTAGCCATTCAGCTAGCTTGCAAAGTTATCAATGGAGACAGACAGCTGAAAATTGCCTTAGCATTTCAACACTGGTCGACTTTCACTACTACATCTCGCGATTTGTCTATCCACAACCAGGCAGCAACGGCATTAGTACACGAGCTCGAAACGACGAGAGAGAAGCTTGCAATTCTAAAAAACACTTGAAAAGAGTCGACGAGGTCGTGAGCCGACATTAGATCGTATTGTCGAGGGCTACGTAGTAGACGATAAGTAAATGTCTAGCTCCGGTCATACCTGTCTGCTTTATTGCTATCTTTTGTTTTTTTGAATTGTCGCTGGCCCTTGTATACTGTTGAGGCAAGCAAGTCGTGCGCTCGGAAACTTTGCCAACTTTTGATCTTCGTAATCCGATCGTTCAGCCCACCCTTCACTCTCTAGAATATCGATCGCACAAAGGTACAGGTCCCGCCTCCCCGCAATTTCCTAATTTCTGCTTCATACCCTGATACACCTCTATGCCGTTATCGAGCATTAGTTTTCTCAAGTTATCTCCAACAGCTGCCTTCATTTCCAATTCACGTCCTTCACCCACAAATTTGATTGTAACCGCGGTACCCAATGCGTATTCGTCTCCAGTAACGTCAGCTTTGTTTGAAACCAGAAACTGAAGATCGACCGTATCGGGAGCGCCAATGAGCTTTTCCATGACCGAGTCAAAATCCATTCGAGTAACATCAGCCCCTTGCACCGACGACAACAGTTTGGCGCCTTCAATGTGTTTCGCATATTCCAAAGCAGAGCCCGCTTCGGCAAAACTAGCCACGTATACACCGGCAGCTTTTCCTTCTTCTACTTCCTCCAAAATCAGTCCCAAAGGCTTGCGGAGCGACAAGGTCAAGCTTTCGACCGCTTCACTGGCGAGACACAAGCGCGTCTTGACGTCGTTAGAAGGAATGCGACTCACAAACGCGTCTGCTGAATACAGCAAGCATGTGAAAATTTGAAATAGGTAAATCATAGTTTAGTTGCCGAAGCCTTGAAGATGATCGTGTTGGTATTATTAGATTCTATTATTTGTCTTGTTGTACAAGGAGCGAGCAAGAAGAACAACAACAACAACAACAAGTGATGGGCGACGAATGACGCAAGGCGAACGACTTGTGGTGTGACGTGTTGAAGCGCACATTGTGAACATCCTCCGTGACCGTCCGGTATCAAAACACCGTTGCGAGAAACCAAATGTCAGAAGAGAGTACAAAGTACATGACGTAATACGGTAAATGACGTGGATGTCCGCCACTACACTTGACAGGATACAAGAATAAACGAATCTTCTCAAGTGTAGCGAGCGTGCCATCCATTCAGAACTCGTTTCTCACACGCACACAGCCTTCAACATTTTGTTCAACGCAACTTTAACACGAAAAAAAATTGACAGGCTCCTGCCATCCAAATGAAAAGGAACCTCGACCTTGAAGGACCTTATCTTTCCAACAAAGTAAAGGTAGCTTTACTCCTGTCCAACTGATTTCTGGCTGAAAACATGAGACAAGTAGCAAAATTGTCGATTGCGACGCTGTTATGTGCCCTCCATTATCGCACCGAGGCCTTTCTTCAACTTCGACCAATCACTTCCGACAACAGCAGTCCTACATCTTCAATTCGCCGCTTTGCTGCTGACCAAGAGTCTCAACAGGATCGTCGAAAGCAGAGTTTTTTCCTTTCTTTGGAAGAAATAAATCCGATCATTACCTTGAATAAGGACAAGGGCTCCATAAAAGTTGTCAACGCCTACGGAGTATGGTGTGCTCTGGTGTCCCTTACGTTAGCTCCAATATGGCTAGCCGCAATGAGCATTGTAAAATGGGGCACAACTTGAACGAGAATTTTGACCCGCAACGTGCTCTCTACGACAAGTAAGTATCCAGTGGCGACAGTTACTGTGTGCTACTTTGCTTCGGGTGTCTCACATTTCGCCTCAGGACCGGAAAGATTTGGTCCAAATCATGGCTTGCCCTGACCAACAATGTCCCGACATACTCGGGTGAAATAGAGGCGTTACGGCTGGGTCAAGGACCATGTCTTTACGTTGCCAACCATGCTTCGTGGCTGGACATTCCTATTCTCTGCACAGTCCTTGACCCTGTTTTCAAATTCATTGCGAAAGGAGAATTGACGAGTGTTCCATGTATAGGCCAACAGCTAACAGGGTAAGTTGACTGAATCGTTTTTTTCGGGTGGTTGCAATGTTTGCACTCACTGTTTGAAATGTCATAGGGCGATCACATTATCATCGATCGCGAAGACAAGCGATCGCAGCTTCGTACGTTCAAAGAAGGGCTCAACTGGCTGAAAAACGGTGTACCGATTATGGCCTTTCCCGAAGGAAAACGTTCCCAGGACGGCCGACTGATGGATTTTAAAGGTGGCCTCTTTTCGATGGCCACCAAAGCGGGTGTCCCTATTATCCCCATTACAATCTGCCACGCTCATGCCGTAATGCCGAGTGTGTCGCTATTTCCTGTACAGCCCGGAAGAGGCAAGTTGCATTTGCACGTTCACCCGGCTATTGATTCGGAGGGCAGAACCGAAGCCGAATTGCAGGATCTTGTCCGAGCTGCCTTTTGTCTCAACTCCCCGAGGACCAGCTTCCATTAGATGATTCTTCTTCGGAAAAGCAAGTCTCGCACGCTGGAAAACCAAGTGTGGACGTACAGAATTCTGCTACTTCTTCGTCAAACACCGTCGAGGCGCGCAACTAATCTACTCCCATTGCTATCGCTAATTCCATGTAGGCATAACGCGTCTAATGATAAAATATAATTACTTAACACTTGACATGTGGGTACTTTATAATCGGGGAAATGGAGTCTAAGCAGTCCCCCCCCCAGCTCACGTTCAAGGGTTCACACACCCCAATGCATGATTATAAAATAATACGGAGTTATCACGCTGTATTTAAGTACAATCTCTAGACTACTTTGTGGAATTCCCACAAATAACCCCATTTGGTTAACAAGTTGGCTATTATTGTTTGATCTTATTACCATTTGGTGACGCGAGTAACTGAATTCAAAAGAAAAGAAGTGAGTGCACCGGTTGACAATAACAAAACAAACATGACATCATCGTTTCGCATAAACTTACGTTCTGGATTGCGGTCTCGCAAAAATAAAGCTTCGCTCTCTTGACCTTTCGCTTCCCCTTGTAAACGAAGTTTTCTTCCAGCAGTTTGACCGACTGCAAGAGAGGAGAATGCAGCAAAATGCGGCGCTCCACGGGTTGCCCAAACACAACATCTCTCAACAAAACAGAGTGGTCGAGTCCTTTTCGACTAATACCGAGAACCACTCCACGAATCTTTTCAATTTCATTCTTTTCGGCGTTTTCACGCCCCATGATGAGCTCGATCGCATCTCCTACCCGAAAGTGAGTACCCCAAACGTCGGGCTTGGTAGCCTTGTTGCTCTCGACCAGTTCGCCTTGCAATTCTTTTAGTAGCTTGGAGGCTCGCTTGCGCGGGGACTTGAACTTTGGTGTTTCTTTTCGGTAACGTGGGCGTAGTCCGTGGTGCAAAACAGCCATTTCCTCCTGGGTTCTGGACGGAAAACTCGTAGAGAACGCGGCAGCAGCTGAACGCCAACGCGGAAGGGAGCTCGATGAAGCTAAATTCCCGATTTTGTGGCTATTCCCAACATTTTTCGCGGTAGTTTGTTATCAGGTAAAGCGGAGCGTTACTGCTAGTCTGTCCAGTTGATAAGTATAACCTTTTCGGTGTCTATTCAAGTCACTTTCGTTGTCATCAATCTCTGCGCTGCGTTGACTGCGAAGTGTTGCGCAGCGAGTGTTGCGAGCCGACCGCCAAGAGCTCGGCTAAGGGAATTTGAATTTTGCTTGCCCCAAACCAGTCCAGCTTTGCCGCCATGTCTGATGTACACCAGCCAGCACTGTCCTCGTAAGTCGTACCGGCGAAAACATGAGTATGGTCAACTTACACCCTCCGGATCCGGAGGAGGCGGATGAAAAAAATGCTGTTGTTCATCACAAATTCATCCATGAAAGTTGAAGCGGGGGCTTTTGGGGCTGACCAGGGAGTAAAGTGACAATAAACGACACTGCGCGAACTAGCAAAAGAGCTTCATCATGAAAGGGACCGGAATATACCAGAAGAAGGACGGATCAGCTTCATTTGTCTCGAACGGGGAGATTTTCGGAGGCAAGAGTTCAAAAGCCGAAGCATGCCACGTATTTCCCCACAGCCGACAATGAGCTAGGATCTTCTAGACGGTCGCCCAAATTAGATCCTCCTGGTAGCACGGAAAGTGCCAGAATGACATACGGAAACGATCCTGGTTTTGACAAAAGTGAGCCCACAATTGACCTGGACAGTCCAGACGAGGACTTGGCTTTTCAAAGGGTCATACAAGAAGCTCGGAAACAACAAGAAAAAAGAAGCACGAAGAGACACGACATCGACACCAGCGATACGATACTAGGTATACGCCTCCGACAAAAAGTAAACCCTTTTATTCGCCTCATCGAACACCAGAACCGCCTGCGCCCGTACGGACACCCATTCTCACGGGGAACAAACAGGAGGAACGCAGCTCCTCCTCCTACACCGAAAGTGAATGGTATGTAAATTATGAAAAAGGCGGACTCCAAACAGTTATTCTTCCGCCAACAACAAATATCACCGATCGCCCCAAACAACCTTATTTTGACTCGAGTACACGAGCACGACCAATCACCAAAAATTTCGTTGACGAAAAGGAGGATGCAGATAATCTAAAATTCTCAGCAAGGCCAAATCCTTCGGTATCGGCATCCATAGAAATTCCTGATCTTGCTACACAGCCTTTGCAAACAGAACCAAAGTATGGATCCTCCTTGCAAAGAGAATTGAAGACGAATAAATCACCTCTCGTCGAAAAATTGTATCCGGAGACACTTTCCAAAACTTTCGACAGCATTGAGCGAGACGTATCGTTGCGGTCGCTCATGGAAAAGCGCAGAAGCAAAAGAAGAGCTTATTAAATCGTTGGACTTTACAGCAACGGCAAACAGAGCCTCAGAGGTAGACAAAACAAATTTGGACGAGCATAACAAGCCACGTCCTCACGTTAGCATTCCGGCAACCGCATTCTCAAACATGCATGAAACGGAGCAAACAAGACGGTTCGTATTTGACTCGGATGACGAGAGAATAGGAAAAACACTCGTAGAGGGCGATGAAGCGACTGGACCAAGTAGTCAAAAAATGGGATTACAAGGGAGTTTAGCAGATGATAGAAAGGCGGCGCCGAAGGAACGGACTTCCGCAAAAGATAATTTACATGTGTACACGGGATCCGCCTCTTATAACTCGCCGACTATAGCACCGTTGAGGATAATGGTCAAACGGTCGATCCTCTTTCCGCACCGTCGAATGTGCGTAGCTTCGAGACCGACAAAGAAACACACTACACGACCGAAGAGAAGCTCTTGTCCGGTTACAATACGACAAACGGAATCGATGCCATCTACAAGGCCGATCGTCCTATTAGTATCAAATCGCTACTTGAGATGGTGAATTTAATGCAGGATACAATAGATAAGCAGGACTCCTGATTTCACGTCTGGATACCGATAACTACAATTTTCGGCAAGCATTGATGAAACGAAGTGAAATCGATCCTCGTTTACTCGGAACAAAGGCGGCTTTAAGTGCCCACACGGCCGATCACTTTTCCATTCCATCTACCGACGTTACTGCAGATTATTCAAAACAAGAGGATGTTGCCACCATAATAAATCGCCACATGCATCGGCTTGACTCAGTACGGCGTAAGCATGGCTGGATACAATAGCTACAATGCAGTCTAATAATAGGGCACTAGTTCAGAGTTGTCTTAAAAGCGCGGCCAAATAGCGCCATGTGAGTTGCTCCTCGCCACTGTAGAAGCATTTCTGACCCACACGCAAACCCTCCTGGTTCTCTTTAATAGGGTAACATCGAATTGTCGCCTTGCATTCTTCTTTGATCTTCTTTTCGTTGTCAGCATCACATTTCCATGGGACAAGGAACAACCCAGGCCCATTGTACTCTGATGCTTCATCATTTTCCAGTAAATCTTTCATTTCATTATATGCCACACCCTGACGAATACCAGCTTCCAAGCGTGTCTTTGCGTTTTCGAGAAGAACTTTCTGAAACTCTTCCAAACCTTTTCAACCATCTGCGGAGCCTCTGCTAAAGATATGCTTTTCTTTTCAACATCGCCAACACGGTATTTGAAAACGCACACTTCATTGTGCACATCTCGTGGACCTATTTCGATTCGGAGCGGAACACCCTTTCGTTCCCACTCAAAGTATTTCGCACCACTTCGGACATAATCGCGATCGTCAACTTTAGCTCGAATCCTTTTGCTTTCAATTCAGCTAGCAAATCATCAACTGCTGCGTCAAGTTTTTGCTGTACCTCCGGGCCGTCTGACTTCTTTGGTGGGATGGTGACAATGATGACCTGAACAGGGGCGACCTTGGGAGGCAAAACCAACCCGGCATCGTCAGAGTGCGTCATGATGAGAGCACCCAACAAACGTGTTGATACTCCCACGATGTACCCCAGACAGGCTGTTGCTCTCCGTTCTGATCCTGAAATGTAACATCAAACGCATTACCAAATGATTGACCTAAGAAGTGAGAGGTACCCGACTGCAACGCCCAACCATTTTGCATCAGGGCTTCAATCGTGTAGGTGTCTGTCGCTCCCGCAAAGCGTTCGGATGGGCTCTTGACACCCTTCACGACAGGGATGGACAACAGTTCCTCACAAAGATTTGCATACACGTCCAACATCGCCCTTGCCTCTTCGACAGCACCCTCTGCTGTAGCGTGGGCAGTGTGTCCTTCTTGCCAAAGAAACTCCGATGTACGGAGGAAGGGACGCGTCCGCATTTCCCAGCGCATCACATTGGCCCATTGGTTGATCTTTAGCGGTAAATCGCGATGACTGTTGATCCATTTTCGGAACATGAACCAAATCATGGTTTCTGATGTAGGACGTATGATCAATGGTTTCGGATGTCGGACGTATGATCAATGGATCTTCGAGCTTGTCTGGATCCGCAATGAGACCACCTCCATCCGGATCCGCTGTCAAGCGGTGGTGCGTAACAACAGCACATTCCGTTGCAAAACCATCGACATGCTCCGCTTCTTTTGACAAAAACGACTTTGGAATCAGTAGCGGAAAGTAGGCATTCTCGACCCTCGGTTCTGAATCTTGGCATCGAGTTCGGTTCGTACACGATCCCACAGAGACATGCCCCAAGGTTTGATGACCATGCACCCGCGCACAGGGATGTTTCTGCCAAACCAGCCACGCGAATCAGGTCATTGTACCATTTGGAGTAATCTACCGAGCGGGCTGTGATGAAATCCGATTCGTCATCTGACTCGGACTGTTGTTGCTTTTCTTGTTCTGTTGGGGTTGTGATTTCTTGGGTTGATTATCGGGTGTATTCTTCTTTGAGAGAGGGATCTAGCTTTGCCTTTAGTTCCAAGAGTTCCTGTACTAAGGGTGCGAAAGCATCCTTGCTCGCCCCGATTCTTTGAGCGCTCTTATTTGATCTCCTGTTGTTTTGATTTTTCTTCCAGAGCTGACTTTTCTTCATTCGAAAGCTCGCTTACAGTCGAACTGGCCAAACGAAGGCATCTGCCTTGTAAAAGCGGATCACGGGTCAAAATCCGCGCTTGACGAAGCCCTGACATGGCAGGTGTAAAGCCACGAAGCTGCTTCACAAACGAAAGTAGCAAGAGCGGCATGATTACCGAAGTGGTATATCTTCTTTTGCAAAAACCCGCTGCACCCATTGCAGGACGAACAAGTAATGAAGCGAACGTTTGACTGCAAATCGCGTCTATCAAGAAATGCTTATTATTCACCCAGCTTTTGTCGGACAAGAACGATGAATGATGATGATGTGTGAGAAACGTTGTGATGGAGACGAGGTGGAAGTCAGACCGGGAGAAGATGCCATCGTACTGGTTTTCAAGGTCAATCAAAGGAGGACGGTGCGGGAAACTGTACACATTACCAGTAGGACGCCGTAGAGAATGTACCAAAGCAGAGGTGCGTTCCCGCACCTTCCAGACGACCGCACAAATTTGGAAGAACCCAGAACCCGGTACTCAGAAATCGACAGCGGAGCAAAACCACAAACCACAAACGTTTGTGCCACAAACTGTCTTCAAATTTCCCCGATACTCAAAGAGTAGGGCATAGCAGTCATTCTATCTCTAAATCTAGTCTAAGTACTTCACGAAAACGACAATGACAGGTCTTCCGCTTTAAGTAACGAATACCGAAACGTTTCGTAGTATTTCGTTGAGTGT
The DNA here is from genome assembly GCA_026008555.1 of Fistulifera pelliculosa. Lineage (NCBI taxonomy): Eukaryota > Bacillariophyta > Bacillariophyceae > Naviculales > Stauroneidaceae > Fistulifera > Fistulifera pelliculosa. The sequence goes on from BROJ01000515.1 coordinate 46,769, forward strand.
ACGATTTTAAGTCGCTACAATGTTGCTGGATTCAATTCTTGCTGAAAAAAGGTTGGGCCGGCTTTCTTCGGTCCACTTCCCTCAATCCTCCGCCTCCGGCGCTGCACGCTGCATCTGCTCAAAAATCGGCGAACGTGCATTTCGAGAAGGATCCATGCAGACCGCAATCTCGGTACGAATTTACGTAGCGTTCTACGTGCGATGACCATGGGAAATGCCCATCTCACCGACCTTGTTTTTCCTTTGTTTTTCTTTCTTTTATAGAAATATCGTATCACCAAACGAGTGGGTGGTGGCTCATTTGGTGATATCTATCTTGGGGTGGGCGCCAATGGCGAAAAGGTAAGAAATAGAAGTTGTTTGACGTCAACCTCTCCGTACCGCTTTCACGGTACAACCTTTGCGTCTTATGCTGGGCAATTAAAGTCTTCCCGGCGCTATATCCCTTTAGAAACTCATCAGTTCGTCTACAAAACAATTGGAAGCAACTGTATCTAACACTCGACTCGATATTGCGTACAAATGATAGGTTGCCGTGAAATTCGAAAAGCACGGCTCACGATGCCCTCAGCTCCGTCACGAGTATAAGGTATACCGAGAGCTTCAGAATGCTCCTGGGTTCGCCAAAGTTCATTATTTCGGAACGCAGGACTCGTACAACTTGATGGTAATGGATCTTCTCGGACCTTCCTCGAGGATCAGTTCAACAAGTGCGGACGCAGGTTTTCATTAAAAACGGTTTTGTTGATTGCGGATCAGATGTTGGAACGCGTGGAGTTGATGCATTCTCGCCATTTGATTCACAGAGACATTAAACCCGCAAACTTTGTGACAGATGTCACGGGAAAAGGCAATGATAACATGGTGTTTTGCATTGATTTCGGTTTGGCGAAGCGTTACCGCCATCCCCGTACTCTTCAACACATTCCCCAGCGTGAAGGCCGTTCCTTGACCGGAACACCCCGATATGCCTCCATCAACAACCACTTGGGCGTAGAACAATCGAGACGGGATGATTTGGAAACGATTGGCTACGTTTTGGTCTACTTCTTGAAGGGTGGGCTCCCGTGGCAAGGTATTCAGGCTAAATCGGCAAACAGGAAATACAAATTGATCCTTGAAAAGAAACAATCCATGACCATTCCGGCCTTGTGTCAAGGATGTCCTAATCAGTTTGCTGAATACTTGGCGTATTGCCGCTCTCTCAAGTTCGAGGCAAAGCCCAACATTGCTTACCTTCGAGGAATGTTCCGTGACTTGTTCCGCATGCAAGGATATACTGTTGCCCAGGGAGTTATGGACTTTGACTGGACGAGTAGACAACGGCATCGCTCCTTCGGGTTGAGTGTGATCAGGGAAAGGTCATTCGAAAGGTTGAGCCGAGTTTGTCGTTTACTGGCTGTTTGCCTTTTGTCTCCCATGAATAATTGCGTTTATGATGATAATGGTGTACTTACTTCCTCAGGATATTGCGGCTGGCATAAGTTTGATATAGAACGAATTACTGTATACCTTTTGTTTACTTATAACGATTGACAATTGGTATTGCAGTTGCTTGATAAAGTCATGTAGGACCCGCTCTCTTGAATTTTATTCAAGACACTGCTCAACACAGACCTACTCGCTGCTATGCTCGGGCTTAGTTGATCGAAAGAAGCGCCAAATGACTCGAACGGTAGCTCAGCCACGATATACGAAAGCTACAATTCCCATTGCGCCAAAGAAGAAAGCGAGAACAAAATGGGGATAATCAAGCTCGGCTTGGCAACATCTTCGTGGTGACCACAGAAGAAAAGTCCGCAAGGAAGACTTGCGCTACTGGATATCTCGTCGACCACTCGCCGATATAGATCAGTAGGCACGTTAATGATATAACGCGTCGGAGGAAGACTATGTGGTTGGTGCAGTGCGAAGGCACTGTCGTGGATACTATTTGTTCGGCCGTGAACAAAATCCTCGTCCAAACCAAACTGCGCATCCCCAAGTCGATGGTAATTCTCAAACGTTTGATCATTATCTCGAAATTGGTATATTTCACCCGGCGTCATGGCATTTTGGTCGTCCTCCATGGATATCTGGATGGAGCTAATCGGTAACTTGAATAGGGCTTGACCCGTGACCTCGTCATAACCGGCAAACAGCGACGATTTTTCAATGTCTGTCACCAAGGTCGTCATGCTGGCATCGGTCATAATGGACCCAACCGACGAAAACACGGAATTTGAGGATCGTCGGCGATGATGCCTTGACGATGAAACCGCTGGCGTATTGTTTAGCGAAGACGAAGACAGAGTTCGCGGTAACCCGGGTGATCGAAGGGCGCTGATTCGTAGTTTGTAAGTGATCGAGCCCTCGCAGGAACATTTGCAGTTTTGAATTGTCCGAATTGTGCCGGCGATGACTGCGTCGAGGTGATATTTCTTGATTCAATGCCCCAACAGAGTTGTCGGGTCGTTTCGGGGCCGCTGAGACGGTATTTCCAATCCTTCGCCATGAGCGTTTCGATTCCTCGCTTTCATGGTCTTAACCGAGAGCGCGGGTGACATGTCCGAGAGCCGCCTGGCGCCGGTATCGACCGCGCCGTAGCTTACGTCCTGCATTCCTTTGATCAGCGCGGTAAACTCTTCTCCTTCATAAGACGTGTCTACTGTTACACGGTGCTGCGCGACTGCTACGTTTCTCGTGTCTACACTCAACTTTTGAGCGGATGTTCTCGCTTTCCCATATTCGTTTCTGTCATGGAAGGGTGCTGCACAGGCCGTTTCAGCGATGGCGGAGGTGGGGGTATTCGTAGGACTGAGGTGGCTGTCCCGGCCACGGATAATAGCTGGGTTGATTTCCCGGCGATCGCTTTGATTGTGATTCCGAAGAATATTTTTGATATGGATATACGACGGCATCTACCGGTCCAGAATGTTGTGTAAGTTTTGTGGTGTAATTGTCTGTAAGGTTCCAAACCTGCGCCACTGAAGAGTCTTCAGGCGGCAATGAGACTACAGAGAAGGCATTGGACGCGGTCGTCGATGATGACCATGAGATTGGTGTTGAGAGTTTTCCGGACGTGTCTCGGTAACTTTCTTGTATTTCCCGTTGTTCATGTTTATTATCTTCACCCGGATGAACTTGGGAAGCGAATATTTGGGGAACGTCTGCGTTCACAAAGGCAACGCACTTCTTTCGCTTCTGGTTCGTCAGAATCCCTCTAAATGCGTGCTGCTTATAGCGCAAAGACTGTGATGTTCATTGGATTATATAGTTCGTTCACAGCGTAGATTCATTGTTCGCTCGAAATGGGGCGTGTTGACTCTTTTTATTTTTTCATTTTGGTTTGGAAGTCAGTCGCGGGTGATGGCCGCAAAGTGAAACCCAACGCTTGAAGTCGCACCACCACCACCCAGACACGGACGACACCGGGACTCCGATTTGGCGCATGCCAACAAGGAAATACTATGGACAACTGGACAAACAATACGGAGTACCGTACCGGTATTCCGACTACGGTACCGTACTGTATGGACAGTGCCGCCGATCGCCGAGTGCCCGATTGTCGTGTCGGCATTTTGGCAATGGGCAATGCCATGCTCACTCGTGTGTTAGTATTTCGCGAAACACGGCGTTGTCTCTGACAATAATGATGATGAATCATCAGTTCGCAAGCTATTGGTGCCAATTCTGGTTTCGTTGTGCGTCATTAGCCTTTATCTCACAACGCAAACCAAACTTTTGGATTGCGACCCCGCAGTGTCACGCCTTCGTCAAAGTGCAGCAGACGATCAAGTAGAGTACCGTACTGGCGCCGGTGTTCTTCATTCACCGGAGCAGTACGACGGCTATCTTCCAGCTCTTGTGGAGAGCTATGTGGTTGACCACGCAAAAGAACTCAACTATGACAATCCGGACAATCCATCGGGATGTGCCATTTGGAAGAGCGAGACCGCTACTCCTTACTATCAGGAATTGCACCAATTCCTTCACGAGCTCAGAGATTATTCCAAGCGGGTAGCGAAATTCTCTCCGGTCGGAGAGGATCTCAGGGTCACGATGCAGCACACACCACAAGACAAAGTCTGCCAAGGTCTGCAACTCCATCCTGATGGCCTTCCTGGAATATTTCCGAGTCAACAGTTGTCGTATACCCGAGCTGGGTATTGTGAACCGTTGCTGACTCCCATGCGACACCCCGAGTTCTGCTTTGATCGAGAGTTCATTTTGAACACGAACTACATGGTACATGACTTTCCCGAAATGTGCCGACAACTCAAGAACAATACGCGGACCGTCTTTATTGACATGGGCGCTTCCTCGATTTTCACGCAAAAGAAGAAAGCCCGGCCATGTACATTATCGAACTTTACAAAAGTTTGGCTTTGTGTTTGACCATATTTATGCATTTGAAATTAAAGCCAAGAATCCGACGGAAGTCTTTAAGCGAGTTCCTGCGCATTTAATGGCGTCTTATCACTGGAACAATGTTGCTGTTAGTCCTGAACCGGGCAATAAGTTCAATCCTCTCGATTCTATTTTGAGTCGATACAACAAGGACGATCTGGTTGTCGTCAAATTGGATGTCGACACTTCTACCGTAGAGATTCCGTTGGCGGATCAGATTGCAGAAAACCCCTATCTATCGGAAATGATAGACCATTTTTACTTTGAACATCATGTACATATGGGCGAGATTGCAAGAGACTGGAAGAAGTCTATGAAAGGGACGATTGAAGATAGTCTGAAGCGTTTTCGGAAGTTGAGAGAGCTAGGTGTCGCTGCTCATTTTTGGCCTTGAGAGTTAATAAATTCTTTAGTAATAGTATAACATAGAGTTTGTACTACATCCATGTGTGCGCCAGGGCTAACTCGAAACCTTGCAGAAGAGACCTAGTTTTTTTCAATACAGGCCCTTGCGTCGTGAGCACTTTTCGACCTCGGACCTCAACGAAGCTACAGCTTGCCCGGTACTGATTCTACGTAAAGACAAACCACTTGCAAAAAAGTGAAAGCATGGCATTTTTCATTCATTCAAGCCCAACTCATTGTGCGCACCTCCGAGTATCTTGCCGAGGATGCCATATTATAATTCAGCAGTTGCAGCCGTAACCCTTCCATTCTTTCGTTACTATTATTCGCTTCTTGTTTATTCTTCAACATGAACTTGGCGAAATCAGTTCTTGCGTTTCAAGCGCACGAATTACGGACATCGCGGCAGCGTGTTGCCCTCTTTTCTTCGAAATTTTTCTGGCCGACCGTTTGAATGGCTTGGATCGTCCCACTGTGTGGCACGAATTCTCTCCTCTCGCGGTAAAGCACGGTGCAATTAATCTAGGACAAGGTTTCCCGACTGGGATCCTCCCGAGTTTGTGCAAAACGCAATGTATCAGGCGGTTGACCCTGCTGCCGGCCGTCATGCCAATCAATACGCACGCAGTGCAGCGCACCTGCCACTGGCTGTCGTTCTTGCGGAAGAGTACAATCAAAAGTTTGGAAGAACTGACATTCAAGCCGAAACGCATGTTGCCACTGCGGTGGGATGCACCAATGCTTTGTTCTGTGCCCTTCAAGGAATGATTGGCCCTGACGATGAGGTCATTTTGCTAGAACCAGCGTTTGATATTTACAGCAGTCAAGTTCAAATGGCAGGCGGAAAGCCCGTTTTGTTCCTCTTCGACCTTCCGGGGATGTCACCATGGGAGCTAGTGACTACTTTCAGCTTGATTTGAACGAGCTAGAAAAGTCCATTACCGACAAAACAAAAGCGTTCATTTTGAACTCACCGCACAACCCCACGGGAAAGATATTTTCCAGAACCGAACTAGAGGGGATCGCGGCTATTTTCCGAAGATATCCCCATGTTACAATCATTTCTGACGAAGTCTATGAGCACATTGTGTTTGATAAAGAAAATGAACCACATCTATCAATTGCGTCCATCCTTTGGGATCAAACGCTCACTCTCAGTTCAGCGGGGAAAACATTTAGCTGCACAGGATGGAAGGTTGGATGGGCTGTAGGCCCGCCCCATTTGGTTCAAGCTGTTACCGCCGTACAGCAGTGGGTCACATTTTCGGCTCCGACACCGAATCAGGACGCTATAGCGCAGGCTCTCGTAATGGCGAGACAGCCGTTTCAAGGATTTGAAACATTCTACGATTATCTCGCAGACGACTACAAGAAAAGCAAGAATTACTTATCGACGCGTTAAAAACAGCGGGAATGACACCCATCGTCCCCGCAGGAGGATTCTTTATCATGGCCGACACGTCGGCCATTGACTTCCGTACCCCACCGATGTGAAAACTCCGGCCATGCCAGCTTCGCCCATGCCTCGAGACTGGGCCCTCAGTCGATGGATGACAGAGACTGTTGGTGTGACAGCCATCCCACCTTCTGCGTTCTACGGGAAGGATACACTTCATCTTGCGTGCAACTTGTTACGATTTGCGTATTGCAAGAACGAGCAAACACTGAAAGAGGCGCATCGCCGCTTTGATGAATACTTCAAAACTAAATTTGGTAAAAAAATTACAAAATCTGTCAACCTAATATGTTTATTAAATAAGCATTTAGGATGACTGTCGTTTCTTTTCTTGGCGGCTTCCACTTCGGCATGAGCTTCAGCGAGCACTCTTCTGGCATCTTCTTGTATTTCTCGTTCATGCTGCAGTCGACTCATGAGCTCGTAACGAATTCGATGCATTTCTTCTACTCTCGACTGAGCTTCCGCCTCTGTGATGAATTTACCATTTTGATCCATGTACTCCTTGAACCCCATGACAGATAGTAACAGTGTTATCGTTGCAAATTGCCCAAAGACTCGTGTATGCATGATTTTGCTGCTGAGTTCCAAATGCTCTTTTCCAGAGCGTCCGTAAAAGATGAGCGCAATCGCTGGGATGGCCATTCCCGACAGCACTTTGATGGGGTTTTCCGTTGTAAAATTTGCCATTCGATGGCGCAGACTTAATGTATCACCGGGTACGATGCAAACACCCGACTCGGCAATCGAGCGCTCGTACAATTGCGTCAGATGCGACTCGGTGTCTGTTGGTTGAGTCCTGTGTTTCGACTGCAATTGTTTCTCGGCCCATTGTACCGTATCTCGGGAGTGCTGCGACTCGTACGCCACTTCTTTCATGCGATGGCTCAACTTGTGTTCCGACGATAAGGCAAACATGAAGAGCGCCGGCATGATGGCCATTGCTGTTCTCGACTGAAAATTGGTTCTCGCGCACGAAAGCCAGCATTCTGGCTCGCAATGTACACGGCTGCCGTGGATGGAATGAGCGTAAAGAATCCATTCATCAGCCCCTCATTTGTTGCTTGCGTCGCTACTTCGGCGCTTCGTTCAATCGGCGTCAATGATACCATGATTTCGAGTTAGTTGCGTATTGTTGAGTGAACTAGACTATGAAAGAATAATAATGAACAGCAAGCAAATAATAATGTGCATGTTCAGCTTCTGCTGACTCGGATTTCTGACATGCACAATACGACGCGTTTCATCATTCAGACACGTTCGTGAATGGCCGAAAAACTTTGTCGAACAAGAGCTCTAGTCTAGACCTATAACATGTCAATTTTATGATAAACGTATCATATTATTGAAAAAAACACACTTTGCTGCAGACTTGACTAGCTCCTGGATCACCGTAACACATTTGTAGGACAATATCGCCTTCTGCAAAGTCAATTATGGCCATGTCTGCGATTTCCGACCGCGCAGTCTCGTTCTGAGAAATGCATCGATTCAGGTTGGACAATATCTGCTTCCACAATGGACTGCTCTTGTCGTCGAGTATTTGAGCACCATTGATAGCCACGGTCATGAACAATACAGGATCGTCATCGGGTCGGTCACGCCGCTTCCATTCCAGATACTCGACTCGCCTGGGATCCAAAATGGCGTCCTTGGCCGTGTCGGTCATGACGATTTTGTTCCAAAGCACGATCAAACGTCAATTGAGAAAGCTTTAGCAACAAGGCTTCCCCTAACGTTTCTTGAGTCAATGGTTGAAACGGCACGATCGCATCCAACCAAGTGCGGCTCTGGAATTTTGTCGATCAAAATGGGCATCCACACTGTGCATCAAATCAGCCAGAAACACGGCGTCGGTGCGATGCATGTTGCCTTGTCGGAGTGCCCGAGCAATGGAATTCCGTCCCACCGTGTTACTCGAAAAGACGAACACTGTATTGGGGCAACAATCACTCCATTGACTTTTGTGCGAGTCGTTATCGACAAACGAGGCATCGGACGAGAGAACAAACAGCGTGCGAACGAGCCATTCAAAAGATCAGGATCCATATCCTCAATTTGTTGTATAAAAACCATGGATCCAGAAGAATATAAATTCACGTGTCGGACAATTTGATTCATCAGCACGTCACTTTGCGCTACGCCTTCGGAAAAGTCATGACCTTGCACAACCAAGATACGTTTCAGCGGATCGGAGCAAGCCTTCCCGTCTTCCAGTAGAACATGTTCCATTAGTGCATGCGCCATGGTAGTTTTTCCTGTGTTGGGAAATCCAGTAAACAGTAATAGCAGCGGTGATCGTTTCGGTCGTAGTTGCCATGTCTCGACCGTATCGGCCACGATTCGCGTAGCCGTGTTTTGTCCTGCAATGAAATTGTGAAGGATACTCGCTGTCTCGATTGGTTGATTGCGTATTCTGCAAGAGGTGGAAGAATACTCCTTATATCGCTCATAAGCGAGGTGAAAATCGGTGGACAATGTCAAAACGAACCATTGCGATACGTGCACAGGGACTTGTACCGTCAGTGCCACAAACGAGTGAATTAAATGAGATGAGTGGTGCGAAAGAAATTCTGTCCATGTCGGTATTGTGTTATTTGTCGAGTCGACATCGAATATAGCAATTAAGGAAGGCGGGGAGCCGGAGGAGATATCGTTGAAAAATCCAACCAACGACAATGACGGCAATCGACATATTCCAAAGTCTTGCCACAAACGACCGAGGCTTTTGTCGAGGATATTCTTCCACATAATCTACCATGCCTCTATCTTCCTGTGAAAGAGTCTGCGAAACATTTCTTCTTTGTTGATGTAATCCAGAGGATGAAGTATCGCAATCATTGTCCTGCGTGGTCTCAGTGATGACAAGTGCTCCTTCTTCACCTGGATTTGCTACAAATTCCCAGCATTGCTGTTCATCATTATGCTGAATGTCAACGTCGTCAATATCTGTTAACGAGAAGCGACCCATTTCGTGGATGTTCGCTTTAATGCATTGTTTGTTTCTATTTCTTCATTTCACAACATTATTGTTGTCACATTTCATATTTTTGGCATGTCTTGGTTTTTTTTCGTGCTTCGTCGTATGACAAGGCTGGAGAAGGACGGACGACCGCGGCGGAAAACCGCAAGAAGCAAACGATCAACGGTTGAAATAGGGATAGAGCTATACTTTATTTGTTGTGTCACATCATTTGTCGCAGTGAACTAATTTACATGAAACGTCGGAACCGGGACGACATTGTCGCAATCCGAACCGATTGCGTGACCCAGCTGTGATGATTGCCGTGAAGAAAAGCATTCACCGCACTTCCCAATGACCATGAAGACCTTTCTCTTCCGATTCCTCCTTTTGGTGCCTTTTCTGATCTCTTTATCGAGTTCCGAAGCTCCGGTATGCTCGTTATCGCCCGAGGAAGATGGAGAGCGCGATCCTGCTCTTCGACAGATGATTTACAACATTGGTGATGGCGAACAGTCGACCTATGTCTATGTCGAGCCGGACGTTGCTTCCTTTTACCGAGGAAATCCTCCCGCTTCTACAAAAGTAGCACCCAAACATGTAAGTCGGTTTTCTATGATGTTTGCTTTTCATGAGAAGACGAAATTCTCACGTGCTGTCTGCAGAGAGGATTTTCTGCAAAATTCATCAATGCAAGTAATCGTCGTCTTTCTTTATACTGGTACGTGAATCAAATTGTATCAAAGGTGCGAAAAAGATGGTCATTCTCAATGCTGGTATTGCATCAGGGTCGAAGGAAATGGAAAGAAACATCTTATGCGCGAACATGCCCCATTCACAGCCTCCGGCACGGCTTCCTTCCGGGCCATCACTTTATTTTCACTCCACCGAACAATCCTGACGAAGTAGTGTATACGTTTCTTGTGAAAGAGTATCCAGACAACATTCAGTTATACGATCCTTACTACGTCGAAGGCGACCCGAAGCAAACGGAGCAAAACTTATCGGTTCTTTCGAGCGCCGAACGAGACAAGTACAATCACTGGCGCAATACAATCGATTTTCACGAGCAATACAAAGCCTTTACCGGTCGATCTTATCTAGCAAATTACTTGCGCGCTCCTCCGCGGCATTTCATGTGGAGAGCGGACTATTTTGGTCAAGAACACTGGGTCACTACAACAGACACTAAATTTACAGAGGAACCCCGGCGAAATTGTTAGGGCCGATCACGGCGCTGGGGACCGATCGCGTCCAAACGGAACCACTGATGAAGGAATACCGTGAGCCTGGTGTCCTTAATATGACTCTGAAAGCCGTGTCATGTGCTCCCCGTGCGTTTGAAATCCAGAACTTTTGTCCGATGCGGAAGTCGAACATATTTTGAAACTGGCTCAAGGCATTGACTTGAAATTGAGTTCCACCGGTGACATTAGTTCTGGGGAGAAAGTGGTGGCTCAAGATAGTCGACGAACGCGAACATCGTTCAACTCTTGGGTCGAAAGAGAGGTCGCCTATTGTGGATGCCATTTATCGTCGTGCTGCATCGTTGCTTCGAATCGACGAGTCGTTGATGCGACATCGTGGAGCTTCGGAACACCCTGAATTGCCTACTCGAAAGTCGGTTGCGGAAAGTTTACAGCTCGTTCATTACGCGCACGCTCAAGAATATACAGGTAAATTGCTTGTTTGCGCCCGCTTGTGTTTTCTTTGTTTCATGGACTGACTCTACTCCGAACTCCGCAGCACACCATGATTTTGGATTTTCAAGGATTGAAGACAATTATCAAGGTGCCCGTTTTGCTACTCTTCTTTTGTACTTGAACGAGGGTATGGTAGGCGGAGAAACATCTTTCCCAAGATGGGTTAACGCGGAAACGTTCAAAGCACTCGATGTGAAACCAGAAAAGGAAAAGCTCTTCTTTTTTATTCACAGCTCCCAGACGGAAACCTGGATGATTTCAGTCATCATGCTGCTCTTCCAGTTACTGACGGCGAAAAGGTAAGCGACAGTACCCTGTTTTGAAATACCGCTTCTTGTTGGCATCCGACTTCTCACGTCACATTCGAATATCAACGTATAGTGGCTTATGAACTTGTGGGTATGGGATCCGATTTATGATTGAAAAGATTAGTTATGTGAGATCTTTATTGTTTTTTAGTTTATATTATTCTTTGCTAACGCTACCGTTTCAGTTCTAGAGTTAGAATGGTTTTCGCTCATCGCCACGTTAGATTTTTTTCTGCGCCAGATATTTTTGCAAGGATGTGTTTATCGTACCGGTAGCTGTGTTTCAACTCTATTGTATAGTCGCAGTACCGCACGACGTAAGTATGCAGCTTTCTGGCGGCGGAAAAACAATGAACGACAACGTCGCACTTCATCTCCATTGCATATGACAGAATATTAACTACAAAATCATAAGAATCCATCAGGCGAATTGGATAGATACAGTAGAAAAAAGGCAAGCATAAAAGCACTAATGGTACAAGGATCGAGAGATGCTGAGGAGTTTCCTAAGGGTTCGACGGTACCGTTTCCTTTCCGCCGTATCCTCAACAAGTCGCACTCATGGACGTCCTGTTGCAGTCGCTGAAAAGTCTAGGTGATAGGCCACAGGAACAGGCACTCTGCCCAGTTTATATGTTGGAGAGTCCGACAGGTACAGGTAAATCATTAAGTCTTGCTTGTGCAGCTGTCTCGTGGTTGCGTTACATCGAACAGCAAGATCTCAAGACACCGTCACTAGAGTCGAAGGAAGAGACAACGTCCACCGGAATCGATTGGCTGGACGACTGGACTCCACAATCTACTCTAGATCGTCAACAGGATCAAGAAAAGTCTTGGAAACGGCAAAAGAAGCTCGAACGAAACTAAAACAACAATTAGATGAATTACGTGTGCATGCAAAGCGGGAACAGCAGCTGCGTTCGGACGTTATCCACGCACGGAAAACGGCTTGCAAGCGTTTTCGAAGACCCAGTAAAGCCTTATCAAATAATAATGACTTGGATGGGTGCTTTTCGGATGAAGAAATGAAGGACGATTTCTTAAAGGATTATAATTCAGATCATGACGAGAATGTCGCTTCAATGAAAATGTCTCGGGCGGCCTCCCTTCTTCACGGTCCTTTTCTCGATGGATCATCCACAATCCGAATCAATGAAAATGTTCATGCAGTTGCAGATGTTCTGAAAGGCTCCGGCGTCCGTAAGATTATCTACGCTGCTCGAACTCACTCTCAGTTGAAGCAATTCGTGAATGAGCTTCGGCGGACCGCATGGGGATCCGATTTGAGAGTGGTAGCTTTGGGCGGGCGAAAGGCGCTTTGTGGTAATCAAAATTGAATGGGAAACCCGAAGCTTCTCTGACCGAGGCGTGCCTGGATTTACAGAAAGGAAAATCTGCGACATTGACTGAGGGTAACAAACGCAAGTCCGAGAGCGGCTGTCCTTACTGTCTTCACGTGACGCAGTTGAGACACTTGCCCTGCACACGTTGGTACATCCAACCGATATTGAAGAATCTGCTCGACTTGGGGTGGCTTCAGAAACATGCGCTTATTACGCCAGCCGAGTGGCGCTTCCTGCTGCTGAGGTTGTAACAGTGCCATACAATCTGCTGCTGTCCTCGTCGGTACGCGCTGCGGTTGGTCTTTCACTCAAACAATCAATTGTTTTGATAGATGAGGCGCATAATTTACCTGAGACTCTTAGAGGACTGCATTCCTGCCGGCTGTCGCTTCCAGTGGTTCAGGCAGCGAACGAACAACTGCACAACTATGTGCAACGATACGCCGAACGGCTCTCAGCGCAAAACATTCTTTTTCTAGGGCAACTTCGTAAGATCCTACAGGCTTTGGAAAAGCACCTCAAGGGTGACAACAAGAAGACACATGGTGACGATAAGATGCGCTCAGTTGCGGAACTCCTGTTTGACTGGAAGCTGGCCAACATCAACCTGTTCAAGTTACTCCGCTACATGGAGCGGTCTCGTCTCTCACAAAAGCTGCTGGGGTTCGTTCCAAGAAAAGTCGAAGGTTCTAATGAAGAAACCGAAGATGTTAATGAACTCTCCAAACATGTATCGGCTATGTCACTTGTTCAAGCCTTCATCGAAAACTTACTCTTCCCGGGGATTCGGGAAAGATTGTGACAGACTGGCCAAAGTCTACCGTAGCCGAGTCCTGTTCCAGGCAGACTATGCAACAACGCCATTCGGCACTTAGATACGTCCTAATGAAGCCTTCGTACTTCTTCCAAGATCTTCTCCACGAGGCTCATGCAGTAGCCCTTGTTGGTGGTACCATGCGCCCATTCGCACACCTAGCATCTGAACTTTTGGTCCCGATCACCCATCCATTCTTCGACAGGCATATACGGCGGACAAGGAAATGAAACATTCGGATACGGTCTTTGAAAGTTTGTTTCATCGTCATTTACGGCCTTTTCATGCGATCACGTAGTACCTGACATGAATGTGCTATTGCAATGCTGGGGTAACGGGCCAAACGGATTACAACTGGACTTTCGGCATTCTGTTCGAGCCAAAGAAGCACTTATCGATGAACTTGGAGAGACCTTGATAAAAATTATTGGGAACGTTCCAAATGGCGTTGTTGTCTTCGTTTCGAGCTACCAGTATGAAGCACTGCTAGTGAATAGATGGAGAAAACGCATGTCTGGGCAAAGCTTCAACTTTTGAAGCACCTGCACCGGGAACCCAAAGTTCAAAACCAAGTGGATTCGACCCTACTCGCCTTCTCTCGTGATGCTTCTTCCGCAAAGGAGCACTTCTCTTTCTGTCATAGGTGGAAAGCTGTCGGAAGGTATTAATTTCAGCAATGAAATGGCTAGATGCGTTGTAGTGGTTGGCCTTCCATACCCTGATCTTACCGATCCCGTATTAAAAGAAAAAATGTCACTAATGGATTCATTCCATATTCAAAGCTCTGGAGGTGGCTCTCCAGTTATCACAGGGCAGACCTACTACCAAAATCTTTGCTTGCGTGCGATCAATCAAACGGTGGGTAGGGCCATCAGACATGCGAACGATTTCGCCTCCATTATCCTTCTCGATAACCGTTACTTGACGGATAAGCGTGTCCAAGACGGTCTTCCTGTTTGGCTAAAACGATCGCTCAGCTCCTTTGATTCGAAACCAATTCTGAAACACGTGGAAAATCTCCGAGCGTTCTTTCAACGTATGGGTTAGGAGAACTAATCGATAAACGTTTAAGTATTCTTTCATAATATAAGTTCAGCAGATTATATTGGTTACACATTTAGTTTGCCAGTATCTGACGTATGCGGCTTCTTGTTTGAGTCTTTTGTGTCTGGTGGTGGACTGCGCTTGCTAGCTACTCGCTTCTTCTCCGCACTGGAGGCGACGACAGAGCCGGTGGAAGCATCTGCGTCTGGAGAGTCATTGCTGCTGCATGGCTCAGAGAATGAAGTAGATCGGGCACTCCAGCAGATTGCTGATGAGGCGCTGATCCAGATCGAGACGATGCTACTGCTGCCGCAGCAACGCCAAGTGACTGCTGAACAAAGAGCGTTAGCTTGTCGTACTCCGCGTTCATGGATGAGATCCGTCTGTTGCATTCGTACGACAGTTCGGTGATCTTAGTGTTATACTCCGACTTGGCGGCTTTCAAGTCCTCTCTGAGACTCACGACTTCTTGCTTCAAAGATTCCAAGTCGTCTTTCGAGTGCTGCTCAGCTTTAGTCGCGCGTTTGATATTCGAAAGAAGCTGAGGTTTGCCTCTTTGAAAATGCTCGTGGTAGAACCGGATATAATCCACCGTTCGCGGATCCACTTCGGATGTCAAAATGGCATCGGATCGAAGCTTTCTGAATCCATAGAAATTGAGCTGTCGAGCAGACGATCGAAAAAGCATTGTGAGGAACGCATGCGCAAGCATCAAGTTCAGTTGAAGAAGGAGAAGCCACACTTACCTGACGGGCAAAGCTCGAGAAATTCGCATGTTTGAAATAGCACGGAAGCACAGTCTGTAACAAAATAAAGATGAATCATTGGTGAGCGCACAAGGGAAGAATGATCAAGCTACACGAGTAGCATTCTTCTTCGCACTTACACAAGAAAATTTATCCGCGTCTTTGATCACAAAATTGTCACCGCTGTCAGACCAGCAAGCTACGTTGGGATCACATTTTTCAATCATGTGGAAAGTTTCTGTCGAAAAAATACGCAAAAGAAAACAACGCGAGGTGAGTTCATGTTGCGGGCCGCTCGTCAGTTTCATACTCCGTATTATTATTTTCTTGTGACAAAACGACTTACTGCTGAGAAAAGAGGCAGCTGCAGTTGCTTGGGACATGATCGTTTCGACTGCTTATTATTTTTACCGACTGGACCATTTTCCGCCGAAGGATCCGAGTCCATTGAACCATTTTCCGTTTCGTTACAGGGACCGCCGGAAGAAGCGATCAGCGAACACAGGACATCGCAGGTTAGTTTGGTTGCCTCATGCTCCAATTCGACGTGCGAATAGTCATCTTTGGTCTTGTCCTTTTCGCTATCTGACATGATCCAAGTAACTTGCGTTATCTTTCAATAACACCGTTTAAACAAGCAAAAGTGCAGCCATCGAAGGACATGTTGTAGAACAACAAGGAATCGATTCGATCGGACGGAGGAACTCGAGACGACGTCCCCACGAACTTGCGCGCAGGCGTGTCGGTGCAGAATTCCACAGACGCTTCACGTCAGATCTTCGAAGTTCTGTCGCAGTCGCAAATTCGTAGCCTCAAGTCAACCAAAACGTCTGACCGACGTCATAGCAGTCTTGCGTGACACGTCATGCTACGGACTGAAATCCTTGGAAATCCCGTCTCGTCAAAAAAGTACGCAGATGTTTTAGAGGACCTATGGACTCTGGATAATCTCAATTATTTACAATTGATCCATTATTTATATAGTCTAGTAGAGACTATTAGTACATTCTATTTTCGACTATTCGTCCCGTAGCTTCATTGCAAACTCGCAACATCTTTCACGGGGTCCCAAAACCACAAATTGGCAAGCCACTTTTCGCCTTCCGTCACGGGCAATGCTTCATGCAATGACTTTTCATCCATATTTCCATCTGCAATCTGCAACGCAATTTGGAGTGAGAGATGTTTCATGATTATCATAGCTTAACTTACTTCGTTTGTTCTTACCTGGGAATAAAAGAGGACCGCCTTGCCCATCTCGGGACGTACTCTCAAGTCTCCACTTGTTTCCGTATTAGACCAGAGAGGAAAGGAGGTTTCCCACCCAAGGTGACATTGTTCAAATAGAGTAAAAGCGTCGCAAATCGAGTCGGCTGAAGAGGATGAGAAGGATCGGGGTATCCAAAATCCGAGTGAACCTTGTACGCTTGCGATGCTCGATAACGGACGATTTGCAGAGGTTCCGTGGCATCTTGATCGAGATGGAGCTGCAACAAGTCATACGCCCGCCGATAGATCGTCTGGACGATGGTCGACTCGTCACGCTCGATCCAACTGTTTTGCGAAGACCGGGTGCCTTTGGATGCAGCGGCGTTGCCCTGTCCTATTTGACTCTGAACCAGTTCCCTTTGTTCCGCCAGCTGCACAATATGCTTCACTTCGGCCACGGACAAAAGTCACGAATCTCCAACACCCGTGGTGCAAAGGAGAGCACGGTGAGGGTCATGTTGAGCAGGTCCGTAGGTTGCGTGTCGCTGTCTAGAGTCCAGTGCGTCTCATTGCTAACCAATGAATGTTGCTGTCCAAAGAATTCAGCAGGCCACATAAAATGCTTTGGCGGAAGCTTTCCATACCGAGATAGAAAGGATCTTCCAGTGAACTGATAATAATAAGTATTGAACGTCAATGTCTTTGTCAACCACGTGTAGGACTCGAGCTCTGCGGCAGACATGTTTGGCAAGTTATAATGCACTCTCATACGATCCACCATCTTGGGCTCGACTGAAAATACGTTGCTTTCGTTTTCTTTGATACGAAATCGCTCCAAAACAGCATCATTGTCCAACAATTGAAAGACAAAGACATTTCCTATAAACGCCGTGATGCCGGCGGTCGATAAAGGCCGCAATACTTTGACCAGCGTCTTCTCGGTGGTCTCCCAATAAAGGGCGACTGGCACATTGAATAAATTAAAGAACTTGCAATGCCGTCCCCGAAATGCAGGAGTTGATTGTTGAGCATTGGTTGTGTTGCGATAAAACGTCTCGGCCGGTGGTTCAACGTAGACCCATGTTTCTTGGGGCCCATCACCGACGTTGTATTCCATGCGCTGTAGTGTTGTCAAACACGATGATTCTTGTGTAAAAGCGGCTCGAAGAACCAAAAGCATAGAAAGCGTGCAACTCCATGCTTTCATAATAATATATTTCGATAGAAGCGGGATGATTATATAATAGTAGTTGTAAAGCAGTACTAGCATGTCAACAGTCAAATAAGACAAACGAAAAAGGCATTGCATGGAAATAATGTCGAAGAAATTTTGTAAAACCGTCTACACTCTCACCGGTTCTCATACGGATCCTTTTGCAACAAAATTGTGCTGGCGCCAGGTACCAGTATGCGGAAAAGTAACCCCGAGTTTTGGAGCGGAAAATTTAGCGGTGATTGTGCTATAGTAAAGTCCTTTTATTAAGTCCTAATTTTCGGCGATAGCACCTCCCCAAGCCCCAACCTCCTTGCCTCCCCGCACCCCCAAATGTCACAGCGAAAAGATAAACTTTTCGGACGAGGCAACGACGTCCACCATTGTTTTTGCAGCAAATAGTCGCAGTCCTTGTGTTTTTCATTCTCATTCAAATTTATCGTTTACCTACCGCACGAGAATAATACAAAGAAAGAAATGGTCGAGGCAGCAGAAGAAAAGAGCGCTCCACCGGTCAAGAAGCGAAAACGAGTGACGAAAGCAATCGATGCAACGGCCACAGCAATTATCCCACCACCGCTCCATCACGAATTCTGGTCATCGACAATGGCGGCGACACGATCAAATACGGCTGGAGTACAGAACAGGAGCCCCGCTTTTTACCAAATGTGACGGCGCGGCTGCAGCAACAATGGACCGTCCTGGTTGGAGATCAACTTTCCCAAATCAACAATCCGACGCAATTGCTCAATGTCACGCGTTCGACGGAACGGGGATTGTTGTGAATACGGGAAATCAGATTCAAGTGTGGAAGCGAATGCTGGATTTGCTCGGAATTGTGGTTCCTTTGAATACACCGACGGCTCTCTCGTTTGGCTGGAAATTGGCGGTTCGGAATAACAAGAATACGCCTTCTAGAGAGGAAACGACTACTACGCCGGTGGCCAAAATTGCGCCCAGCACATGCGCCGTCATGATTGCGTTACCCCATTCTGTCCACGCACGGTCCTCGATCAGATTATGACGATTTGGATGGACGATTTTCAATTTGGTCACGTGGGCTTTTGCGTGTCGCCGCTTTGCGCGGCCCAACTGCATTCTACCTTTCAGACGTGTTGTGTCGTGGATCTGGGTTGAGTCATACGACTGTCGTGCCCGTGTTTCAACATCAAGTCGTGGAGGAGTCTGCCATTCGACGCATGGCCATTGGTGCCCGTCATCTGATCAATATATGGAAGTATCATACCAGCTATCGGCAATGGAATTTGATGGATCAAGAATGGATTTTACGGCAAGTCTTGGAGGAAGCGGGATTTGTGTCGCTGCAATTTCAGCAAGATATGCAGTTGGCGCAACGAATACCCGGTGGACGACGTCCATTTGACCGTGAATTTGTTTTGCCTGACTTTCAAAGCACTTTTCAAGGGCAGATTCGGTTGCCGCCCTTTTGCGTCGAGAAGCTGAACTCAAGGCAATGGGAAAATTGATCGAAGATGAGGATGACAGTGATGATGAGGATTTCAATGAAGAAGACGTTGAAGATGAGAAGGACGAAGATTTTGACGAAGGAGACAATGTCTCACCCGAAGAAGAAAATGACGATGACGAAGAAGAAGAGGAATCGATCGAGCAAATCAAGGCGCGGTTGCAGATTCAACGCCAGGAAGAGGAACGGAGACGACGTGAAGCAGAAGCTGAACAGCAAGTTTTGAACATATCAGTCGAGCGGTTCACTATTCCGAAACGCTCTTTCGTCCATCGGACGCTGGCCTTCCGGCCGAGTGGGCCAATCTTCCCGAATCCATACACCAGTCTATCGAAGCGTGTCCCGCACTGTATCGACCTGCTTTGTATCGATCGATCCGACTGGTTGGTGGTTTGTCGCAATTAACGAATCTCAAAGAAAGGCTTGAACAGGAGCTTCGGTGCTTGGTAGGGTGTAAGTATGAGATTCAGATTGACTCATCAGAGACAGCTACATTGGACTCGTGGGTGGGGGCGAATCAGCTTTGTAGGCAGAACCCTTTCGAAAATGGAGTGTCAGTCGAAGTGAATGGGAGAAAGGTTCCAAGAAAGGGTCTTGGGCTCGATTACTCTCCTGTTCCGATGGAAACATCGTATAGAGCGTCAACATTATAGGATGTTCATCGTGCGACACACAAACTGTCAACAATCAAAACAGTTGGTAGCACCTTTTTCGGAGGTAGCGTTTCCGAATGACCTGAATCCAGTGAAGTGTCTGTCGAAATGACATGTTGGTTAGTGTAATCCTAGTCTAAACACAACACATTATACAGCTTATAGTCTATAATCTCATAAGGTCGCCTTCCTCAAAATTGCTTCAGGTAAAGAGCAGTCAGAGCCCCTTGCTTTGTTGAGGCACATTTGTAATAGCAACTTTTCGTATTCAAATCGGAGGGTCTTCGGTCAAAACGAATCTCCGGTGTTGGGCGCTTACTATCTTTCCGCGAGCCCGTCTCGAGGTCACTCCTTGACGACAGCTGTATGTGACTGAATTGGAGGATGAAGATAAACCGGACAGGATGTAGCTGTGTCGTTCTCGTTTGATGACCAATATTCCTCACTAGTGTAAGGGAGCTATCGAAACTCATTGCCTGTACTAGGAAAGCTGGTGCCCGTGGCCCTTGTTTCGTCTGCCACCACCTTTGATCTTGCCGGCCAGAATCCCAAACATGCCGGCGGCCTTTTGACTTTGTAATTCCTCGTCCGCAGTGTTGGACGATGATACTTGTGATTTAATTTTCGTTTTCCTCTTCTTTTGCCTTTCCCAGCCTCCTTAACTAGGGTTCCCATGACTTCAGCAATTTGTGGGTTTCCTTCGGCCAAACCTAGCTCCTGGAAGATGCCATAGGCCTCAGTCCAGCATTTCTGTGCGTCTTCTTCGTTGCCCTGCATTTTGTGGATATTGCCGATCATAAATAGCACATTCACGTAGTCACCGTCGGGTTCAGTTCCGTTCTCCTGTCGTATACGAATGAATTCGTCCAAAAGCTGGTAAGCGCGGTCAAGCTCGGCTGCTCGGAATTCCAAAGTGCCCATATATTGCAACACGGCGGCCACGCTTTCGTCTTGTTCGCCAAACAGCCTGATACGAATGGTCAAAGCTACAAAAAGGTTAAGAGGCTGCATGAGAGAATGCGGGAACAACAAGAAAAACACAGTTGTTATCGTACCTTCTTTATACGATTCCATAGCATCACTCGTCGCGTTCATATCACTCTGAACATTTCCCATTGCAATTAAAGCATCAGCAAGCTTCTCGTGGTTATCACCGAGCTCTGCCCGTCGAATTCGAAGGCACTCTTCGTAGCATTCAACTGCAAGGTCGTATTCTGCCTTTTCTCTGTGTACATTTCCGATGTTCTTGAGCGTTTCTGACACCTTGACGTGGTCATCGTGTTGTTTTCTGATGCGAAGAGCTTCCCATAGCAACGATATCGCATCATCCAGTTCACCTCTCTGGGCTTGGAGAAATCCCATCATGTTAAGCGTGTCGCCCACTTCCTTTGAATCGTCTCCTAACTGGAACTTTCTAATACTCAGAGACTCCTCGAAACATTGCAAGGCTCGGTCGGACGCTTGATTCTTTTGCAACGTGTAGCCCATACTATAATATGTCTCCGCGACTGCAAGATCATCGGGTCCAAGACGGCTTTCGCGGATTTCTAAAGCCTGCACATAGCTCTTCATTGCTGAATCGTACTCTCCCAGATCATCCATCAAGTCGCCCAGCTCCTGTAAAACCGTCGCTACCGCCTCCTATGAAATGTACAAGTGTGAGTGTAGGGACAAACGGAAGTAATATCCCATTAAGACGTACATGATTCTCTCCGTGTACAATCTTTCTGATCCGTAACGCTTCGCCGAAAGCTATTTCGGCTTTCTTGGTCTTCCCACCAGACGCGCCAAGCTTCCGATCTTTTCATGTGTAACGGCAACCTTTTCACTGTCGGGTAGTCGTAGCTGACGAATTTTGAGCGCTTCCTCGAGACATTTTAGAGCCCTGTCAAGTCGATTGCGACATTGGTGCAGAAAAGCCATGTTGAAAAGTGTGCTAGCGACGTCTAGATGAACGAAGCCAAGTACTTTTCTCCGCGCGTGGAGGCTTTCCTCAAAAGCTTCATTGCCTTCTTATGCTCGCCACTCATCAAGTAAACACAACCAATCAGATGGAGTAAGGATGCTACCTTTTCTTTTCGGTGAGAAGCCATTGTCACTAACACTTGCAATGCTTTTCGTAGCATTCAAGTCCATGGTGTTGCCGACCGCGCAAATTGTGAAGCATTCCTTCAATTGTAAGTATCTCAGCGTCACGCTCTCCTCCTCCCTCTGGATCGAGCGCTTTCAGTCTGATAGCTTCTTCGAAATGGGCAATGGCCTCATCCGTTTTCCTTGATCAGAAAGACAGTTTCCAATATGATGAAAAGTAGTTGCTAATTCGGGATGATCTTCTCCCAAGTCGACTTGCTGTGAGCGTAAAGCGTCCTGGAAGCATTGCAAAGCTTCTTCAATTTCTCCTTTACTGTAATGGATTTTCCCCATATTTTCGAGAATGTCTCCAATATCTATGCGATAATGACTAGGCTCAATGTGCATAACATCAAGGGCCCAGTTGTAGCTTTCCATTGCCTCGTGATAGTCACTCATGCTAAGAAACACGTCGCCGATCTTTTGTATAGTTTGGGCATAAAGAATATGTTCTTCGCCATGAATAGCACCTCGGATTTTCAGACACTGCTTTAGTGATCCAAGTGCCTGTTCGTACTCGTTCATTTCACAATAAACCACGCCTACATTGAAGAGAACGGCGGCAACAAGCTCAACCAAACCGAGGGCGGACACCAAAAGCTCTTGACTTTTATCCCAGTGTGATATAGCAGCGTCCCAGCACCTTTTTTTCGGCCAGAGAAAACCCGATATCAAAATGACTTCGCCCGACCTCAACAGCTTCGGGCGAACCTTCTTCTTTGATCAAATCGTCTCGTCCATGTAAAGCAAATCGCCGAGAATAGAATAGGCCTTTTTCAACATTCCTTTTGGGTCGAATTTATTCTTTCCAGACGATTTCTGCTGCGTCATCAGCTCAAATAGAGACTCACAGTCCTTGACTTGACGCCTGGTCCCGTTCTCGCGACCGAGCGCGAAAAGACGTCCACGTACAAATTTGGAGTTGCAGAGAAGCTGAGAAGCTTCGGTGAGCATTCCACCTCTAAACATGTGGGAAGGGATAGTTTCTAGTGCATAATCCAGCCCTGCATCTGGAGCTTCAGTGTCCCAGTCTACTGATCCAGATAGATATGATTCGGCAAACGCTCTGTTCCATCGGCGCTCGCCATCCTTGACCAGGTCTGAAAGAGCCTTTTCTTCCTCGTACAAATACTCGCCATATTCTTCCTGAATCTTGTGCATGATTTGGTAATATTTCTCTTCTTGTTCTTCTTTCTCTTCCCTTCCTCGCCTTCTTCTACAAAGGTTATGATTACTTTGAAGACGCCGAGCGACGACAGTGCCTCAGGTATAAGTGCAGCTGCGTCTCGTTTATCAGTGTTTGCAAGACTTCCTTCTTCTCTCAAGAAATCTTCCTCAAGGTCAATCAAAGCGTCAAACAGCTGCTCAGTGATTGATAACGGAACAATAGGAGTAGAGTCTGCTAGAGCAAAGTCTGATATGAAACTTCGATCGCAAAACACCTTAACGAAGGCGGCAAAGCAAAGTTTGATGATGATCGTCGCATGACCATCAATCGCTGGCGATAGACTCATGTCTAAAATTTCGAACATCATGTCCGCGTCCTCTCGGGTGGAGCTCTCTACGACGGAGTTCATGCATTTTACCACATCACTATGAATTTCAGCGGCAGAGGTCACAGGTGCTCCTCCGGGAGCATGCTTCAAATTCAACCAGCGCCCCAGCGATTTAACAGCTAAGGCATGATGTGCGCATTCAACCACAACTGAATTTATCTCATTCGATTCTGGTTTGATCACCTTCATTAAAGCCCTGACTCTCTTACTAGTAATTTGACCGCTTCGTTGTGCTCCAGCATTTCAACTTCAACGGTGTCAGCAGCCGGGAGTAGGTTTCGGCGCCTACTTGTAGCAAGTGTTACGCACGATCCTTCCTCTTCGTCAGGCGGGACCTGTGGAGTAAAATCAAACCAATCAAGATCTGGATCAAAACAAACATCGTCAAGAATAATCAAAACATTTCTCTGTTCCAGAAATTCTACCATTGTCTCTTTACAAAAACCATAAACCCTTCTTCTCGTCTCCTTCTCCTTGCTTTTGACTCTCCGGGCGTATGAAGCAGTTCAGGGAACAACGGCTCCTCCTCTGGCTCTACCTCCAGTTGACCGATCAGATCCTGTAGACATTGCACATACCGGGTATAGCTTAATTCGGTTGGTCCAATGTAAACCCAGGCGATCCCATCACGAAAAACCGGCGAACATCGGGGTGGTTTGCGACCATGGCAGCAATTGTAGTTTTCCCTACACCTGCAACGCCCAAGGCGTCCTCGTCGTCGGGATCCTCTGGAATCGAAGTCACAGAGACTAAAGTCGACGGCGAGAGTCCGACAGGGGCGTCAGGGTTTCGTATTTTAGGAAAGCTGTCCTTCATTCTGGTATCAGTTACCACCTCTGGAGGGAGAATCCGGCGCAAGACGCTCGCCATAATTGGTATCCTAGTCAAGTACTCTCCGTTGATCTTCTCTAAAACTTGCAATGCAGCTTCAGGAGGAGGCACCATTTCATCGTCATCCTGCTGTGCCGGAACGTCGTCGTCTTCCTCGTCCTCTATAGCACATATATCCATCAGCGCTTCGGTGTCAGGACACCATTGATCGCAACTGAGTAGTACCTCATAGCATATCTGCCGAAACGTCGTCAGATCTGGACTATGGAGCAAGGTAGTTGCCTCCTCATCATGCCCCGTTGCTTCCCAGGCAGACTGAATCTCTTGTGTTATCGCATAAGCGGGAGTGTCCACGTCGTCATAAATACAGGTGATCTCTAGAGTATCTCTGGCAAGAAGCTCCAGAAGGGTGAGGTAGGAAGTGTTCGCACGTGCATTCCACTGCTGTTTTTCAGCGATCCGATAACAAAGATCGCCCAATTGCTCCACAGTCAAATTAACTCCGTACAGGAAATCCTCCATCTCTTCGCTCATTTCAGTTTTTAGCCCTTGCAATAGAATGTGCTCCATCTGACCGAAAATATCATCCAGTAATCCAGTGTACCCAAGCAAGGTCTTTAACGACTCGATGGTAGCGCGGTCGGAATTCTTGGCGAAAGTGGAAAGCAATTCCTGCTCGTCTGACAGCCGCAATAGGATTCCCGCAATTCTCTCAAAACCTTGTAATACTTTGATAGACAACGCCTCGCCATCCTCTTCGTCGTCTTCATCGGAATTTTGAGCTTCTTTGCTTTTCTTGTCTGCGGTTTCTTTCTTCTCTTCGAGGTGTTTATCAACTTCTATCATTGCCTCGTTGACTTTCGAGGCAAAATCTAGAAGAGCTTCACTCTTGACTTTTATCCGTTTTCGCTTTTTGTTTTTCTTGACGCGACCGTCCTGGATTGAAAGCTCATCGTCTTCAGAAATTAGTGTATTCCTTGGTACTTGTATTATTTTCTCTATCTGTTGTCGACTATACCCAACAACACTACTTTGTTTTCCGAAAGAGCTCTTGACTACTGCCTGCATGCGGCTCCTTCGACTCGAAGCCGATGAATTGCTTATTTTCGAGTCAACCGACCGTTCCCCAGCAGGCAGTTCAGTCCTTTTCCAGACGACAGCATCGCACCCAAAGTCACTGCCTCGATATTATTATCTCCAAGGAAGTTCCCAGCTAGATATGTACGCGTTTCACTTTTGCTTGTACTGTGGCTGGTAACAGTTTGATTGTCGTTCGGAAAGACGCTCGTTTTGGAGGATATTTGTTGCTCCAGGAGCGTCGGACGTGACATGGACGATCTGTCATCATCATCGTCGTCGGACCTGGACCTCGAAGACATCGAACCTCTATCGTCTGCGGTAACTATGGGTAATCGTTTACCCTTTGTAAACCCCTCCTTTCCCGACTGTCTTTGATCATTCGTGGAGGAAAACGACGAGTCGGCGGCAAATGATACATCATTATCTGTATTTTCGCTAGAATGAACAGAAAAGCGTAGTGGATTCTCTTCACCAGGCATAAATTGCGAAGCTTCTCCATGCCCATGAAAATCACTGCTACTTTCGGAATGAGGGCTCTCATCACTGTCATTTTCAGAAGCATATTCCTCATTTTCTTCATGGGAAGCGCGTGAAACTTCTCCAGAATGATAAGAGCGTTCATTATCGTCTGCATGGTCCACGTCCTCATGCTCATCTCCGCTGTCTTCGTCTTCGTCCGAACGATATGAGCTTTCCTCTTTAGAGTCGAAGGAGTCATCTCCTGCTGCAAGACGTTCCTGGTCACCATCATCGCCATCCACTTCTGTCCTAGATCTAGCTTCTTCGTCTGAATACGATCCATCGTCGCTCCTAGAATGGCTCCCGTCTGATGAACGATATTCAGAATCATCGACCTCGTCAGGATTATCGGACGCTCTGTCATCGTGCGTGGAGCTCGCATCATTCTCGCCAGTTTCTGTATCGAAGCCACTCAGTCAACCCCGTATCATGTGAGCGATCTTCTTCCATGCTTTGCGACTGACGACTTTCTTCGTCCACTGAATTTGAATCCACCTCGTCGGTATAATAAGAAGCTTCTTCTTCATCCTCCTCCTGCGATTGTTTACTGTTGTCGTGGTCATCTTCCAGAGATCGAGAATGAGAACTTCCTCCGTCTGAATAGTCCTCGAATCTCCCTCCTCCGAGTACTTCGAAGCGTCCTCGTCGTATAAGAGCTATTTCCACGTTCATCGCGAGAATGAACACTCTGCTCATCTAAACGGCGTTTCTCCGATTCTTCTTCGTTTGAATTTTGTCCATCATCGTCCTCTATATTCTCTTCGTTCGATGCACTATTTTCGGAGTACGAACCCTCCTCCTCCTCTCTGCTGTTTCCCTCGTCGTAGCTGCCTTCTTCCGAATAATAACTCCTTCGTCTGAATAAGGACCTGATTCGCGTGAGCCATAAGAATCAGAATCATTACCTTCTGAGTCGCCAGTCATTCTGTTTTTTCTGAACTATTCTATGTTCAAATAGTCGCATGACGGCGCAAAGGATTGTTTTGGAGCTTCGAACTTGACTTTCCTTCACTTTTTCTTGTCGTGACAGTCGATCCTCCTTTCGTCGCTCTGCTCTGCTCGCTTGTCGATGAAGATAGTGCAGACCTTTTCGGGACTCGTAATCCGGTATTCATTATGCTAATCGCAAATCGAGTTACTATGTCTACTACGACTTCCCAACCACAGTGTTTTGCTTTTCGCGGACAATTTTGTGTGGCATTCCCAAAAACCAAAAATGAGTGCCGGTCAGATATACATAAAAAATAGGGTTAGGTGGCTCGGTCTTTACTTTTCAATCTTTCCAACTCAAATCAAGGCGGTCTACGATAGGAAACGGAAAGCATTTAGACTAAACTCGTGCAGAAAATGACACAAAGCGAGACATTTAGCCGGCGGAGTACCGGCTACCACGGAGATTAGCCTGCAAGGTGAAACGCCGATGTGCACATGACTTTACGGAAGCACGTGCAGGAAAGCAAACAAATCCAGCAAAAGTAAAAACTAAAGATGGCAATCTGGAGCTAAAGGGCTTTGCTAGACTCAGTTTTCCTCAATAAAGTTAAAATTCATCCTCGGCAAGATGTTCTGTCTCCTGAACGCGTTTGACAAACTCCTCTTTTCCACACATCCAACGCAATCAACACCTCGATCAGCGAGAATTTGCTTCAACTGCTTTACCCGAAGCTTCGAAATATCTTGCTTTTCCATGTTTTCTGTTTTTTACAGGAAGTTTCACACTGCATATTTCGGGGTTCGATTTGTTGATTCGTTCGCACACCTTAAGAGAAGTCATTCCCAACGAAAAGGGTTGAGCAACATCACGCTTGATGGGATCAATGTAATAGCAAATCTTCTTTTCTCGGGATGAAAGCTTGTTTCCTTGTTGGCACAATACTTTCCAATAGCAGCCTCAATCTCAGGTTTTTTCTGCTGTCCTCTTTACTCAATGATGCACGAACTTCGTCCATGACCTTTACACAGACTACAGTTCAAATTTTTGATTTGAAAGGAAAGTGTCACGAAAAATGAGGTGAGGAAAAGAAATATGATATAAAGAACGGAGTGCAACCGCTCACTCGGAACATGCAAGCCAAAGTCGTCGTACATACCTTCACACTCGCCAGCCGATACAACATTGTTCAAAACACATAGCACAGCAGATAAAAGAAAGAATAATTTCATGGCGTAATATTGTTGTTTGTAGAGACGCAATTGATGAGTTTATTTGATATCCCGGAATGAAATAGTCGTTGCTACTTGTGCGAAGTGATTGGACGTGACGAGTGACGAAGGAAGAAAAAACTTATCGTGTTGGCCTCGCGATGATGGACGATGGTCATCCTCGCGCATCGATCATAGTCGAGCTTGCATGAGAATGTCGGTCAATTTTTGCCACGTGGAATTCTGATCTTTCGAGAGCGGTTGGTGGACGTACGTATTTTGAGTTCCGCGTTCCAGAGGTGCGAGTTACGCACCGCTACTGGTTGTATGGAAAAATGAGGTTTTGTTGTGTCGACTTTAATGTACCTCGTCTTACAGTGCGAACTTTGTTCTATTCTTTTGACGATGAACGAAGAATGGAGTCGATGGAACAATGGAAAGAAAAGGTCGACGAGATTGCTTTCAAAACTCACCAGACTAAACAATTTATTTGATATTATAAGATCTGATTCATCTTCCGCCTCGCACGCGGAGTTAAGCAACACCGAAACATTGAACCGACTGCCACGTAGCGTTCGTGTTTTCTAAAATCTTACGCACCGCCCAGAAAACGATTTGAGTGGTCGTCTGCAGACACAATTACGAGTCGTGATCATTTAATTTGCTGCTCAATCAACCACAGCGTACTACTTTTTTAACGCGTTCCTCTGTTTGAAAGCGTTGTTAGTTCAGACTGGTCATGATGCATAAGTTATCTTTAGCGTCTGGCCTTGTCGTACTTTTCTCTCGAGAGTTATTCGCACGGACTGCCGGAAAGAGCATTGCATGGAACGACGCTATTGACTTTGACCAGAAATACTCAGACAAGCTAGGAGAAATAAAACAAGAGGCTTTGGCATCATACTCGCATTATGCTAATAATGATCCTGCTTTTTTCGAAGTAAACCACGTTCAGCAAAGTGGTCATGACGACGAAAAATCGGAACTCGTGCCCAGTGACCATGATCCTGTCTCCGCACCCGAATCAGGTGATGCAGAGAGTCAAGTAGTTGGTGTCAAACCTCATTCAAATCACAGAAAGAGTAACGCTGTTGGTGATCCTGACGGAGAAGGCTCTGATTCGGACGATGATGATTCTGATTTTGACGAAAGCGACTGGGAAAATATCCGCTTTACCTCAGATCACCATGAAAATGGAGGGAAGACGATCCTTTGTCACCACAAGTGCAAGTGCAGCTAGAAGTGGTGCAAGACACGGAGCTAGACGACGAAACAAGAAGCATCAGGAACTTTCATCACGGCGATCAGGAGGTGGCGTCGGTCTTCGGTTTGGTCAGAAACTTCACGGCAATCGCCGGAAGAATCGTACAAATACCAATCAGGAAGTAGATCAGTTGCAAAAGCAATGGTGGACGCGTGGAACCAATACGTCTTTTATCCCCGACTTCTTGGGCCGTACTGAAGGACAATGCACGTAAACTAGATGGAGAGTCGAAGCTACGTCTTGACCGAAGGACACTATACGGATGTTTGCTGCTCGAATGGCGTGGTCTCTGGGCTACGGAGCGTAAGTTTCTGCAACCGTCGACTTCAAAGGAACTTCAGGCGGCTCTGGCGCTAGCGATGCAGCCTACCTGGCGGAAGTCATTGTCACGGGCCAGTGTGTTGCGCATGTACGATACGCTAGCTCCAGACGAAGGAACTACACTAGCAATGCAGGAGACTATTGCGATGGCATTGGTAAGAAGTCTTGTTGTACGGTTGTTACGGTTCAATACTCTCGCTGACTTTTGTGTTTTTTTTATTCGCAAGGCACACTCACAGGGTGCTGGTTTCGTATTCCTGGACGACGAGATTCTGTCGTCGGTGCGCCAGCACCTCTTGGAACAGGATATACCCGAGCAGGATTTGAAGCCTGCTTCTTTGATTCAATCCCTTTTCAATTTAGCCAGAGAAGGGAAACTTGAGGGTAAGGCAGGCGGTACCATATCGCAGTGTATGAGTAACGACATCAGTTTGGGGCTAGATGACCCATTCGACGAGCGAGCTACAGACAGCTGCAAAATCATGAAGGACTGGGAGTTAGAATTGCACCAGGCAGCGACCGATACACCGCTTCCTATTGTTGTATTTCTACGGGTGAGATCGTCCAGTCTTTTGTTAACAAGCGAAAATGCCGTAGATGCCTTATTGCAAGAAGCGAAGTCGGTTGACGGAATGAACCTAGTAGTCTTTGGCGAAGGCGTTGACTCGAAGACACAGCGTGTTTCAGACGAATCTGCTGCCCAGAGTAATCAAGTTCGGGATAAGTTGTCACAAGATCTTGCCATGCGGAACGCTCCAGGCGCAGCACCCTGGTTTGGTTTCTCCAAACAACCAGAACGCTTCAGGACAGCACGACCCAGAAGGATCTCGACGCTTCAATATTTTCCTAGCTCGTACAATCGATGCTGATGGAACCCTGGTATTCTCGGCGCTATTGCTCCTCCACAGGCTGGAAATCTTTTTCCTCACATGATGGCCATGCAGGCACGCGAGCGCTTGCAGAAGGAAGACGATGACTCACCAATAAAAGCGGAACTGGAACGCTGGGCGACGCTTCTACAGCAACACATGCAGACAGACGGAGGCACTCCACTTCCACCACCTCAGTTCTTCAATACAAGCCTTTCTGGTGGTCCATTCAATACTGATGGTGCCATCCCTGCGCCCCCGCCAGCCCACGTGATCCAGGAGACACTTCAACAAGCGATGTCCGAGCTTCTGGATCGGCTCGCTCAAATTGAGGAAGATGGTGGACAAAATGACTTGGATCCCAACTTTGCTCCGGACTTGCAAAAGGCGTTCTCCCAGGTTTTAAGGAACGAGAACTTACGAAAGGGAATTGCAGAAAACCTAGCGCGAGCTGCTCCTGCACTTTCAGACCCAAAATGTCAAGGAGTCATGTTGAGTGTCTATGTTCCGCCACCTCCTAATCACATTAACAGAGGAAGTTACCCGAAAAGACGAGTGGAACGCCTATGAGTGGTTGGTTCCAGAAGATTTTAAATCATCAAGACGAAGCCGTTCGCGAAGACCCTGAAAATGCAGCCAGCCGTAGCAATTCGCGTCAGCGACGTACGCGGACTATGGCAGCCGCAGCCGCTGTGGAGCAAGCAAGAAAAGCGCAAGATGGCAAGGATGCAGAGAAAATCGAAGATAACAAAGCCGAGCGAAACTTAATCAGATTGCATAATGCTTGCAAATGTGTCTTCGTGGATATACCTACCGATCCAGTCCGTGCGAAGTCTTGGAATGCATGGGTTCAGCGCGAACGTGGTGCCGTGATCTTTAGGAATAATAGAAAGGCGCTCAAAGAAGCTCTCAAAACCCACAACCTTGCTATCCAGGACCACACAGGGACTCGTGGTGCTGGTTCGTCACTAAGGCAGATGCTGAGTGTTCGCGATATCTCCGGATTTTTTCCGGATGTGATCGAGCATGCTATTGAGCTCGAAGCTTCAAGAAGTCAAAGAAAAGAAGGTGGTATGCTGAGGAGTATCGAAACATTGAGCGACCTCGACGTCGATATTACTCTTAGTCAATTGATGCTAACTGAAAACGGTTTGGTCGAAAGGAAGCCGGAGTTGTCGATTGACGACGTGAGATTTATACACCCTTCCACTCTAGAATCCGCGCTGACAATGGTATGTCAAATCAGCCCGTCACCTTCAGGTGGACTTTCTTTATCGGGAGCCGGGACTGTCGCACATAGAACACGAGAAGAAATCACCTCTCTTGCTCAAGACAAACACGAACGTGCACTGATTTCTCAGGTAGTCTCTCCTCAAGACATTGGTGTCACGTATGACATGATAGGAGGTCTTTCAGATGTCAAGGAGCTACTCCGCCAGAGCATCACATATCCCCTCAAATATCCACATCTGTACAGCGAAGGAATAGCAAGAGAGGCTGTGAAGGGAGTTCTTTATTTGGCCCACCGGGTAAGTACCGCAAACAGGAGGTTTGTACTTGTAGGTCGGGACATTCTAATCATTATTATCCTTTGTCCGCAGGAACGGGCAAGACCATGCTAGCCAAAGCAGTCGCCACAGAAGGCGGGGCCAGCTTTCTGAGTGTTGATGCGTCATCGGTAGAGAACAAATGGCTAGGCGAATCTGAGAAGAACGCCAAAGCAGTTTTACCCTTGCACGGCGCCTGGCACCGTGTGTTATTTTCATCGATGAAGTCGACTCGCTTCTTTCCAGCCGAGAGGGTTCATCCGATGACTCGGCGCATGGAACACTCACTAGTGTGAAGACGACTATGATGAGTGAATGGGATGGTCTAAACTCTGGCACTAATGGGAGTGGCGACCGCGTTGTTGTGATCGGATCTACCAATCGTCCATTTGACTTGGACGAGGCAGTACTTCGACGATTTCCACGACGAATCCTTGTGGATCTCCCAGATCTGAAAACTCGAAGCGAAATTCTGGAGGTGACTCTTGCCGAAAACAGGATCGACCCAGCAGTAAACCTGACCAAAATTGCCGAAAGACTTGAAGGCTACACTGGTTCTGACATCAAAGAGGTATGCAGGGAAGCAGTTGTTCAAATAAGTCACGAGCAGGCAAAGCAGTTGGACGAAGGGCTACAGGGAACTCGTTCAGGTGCTTCTATGGGATCAATACAGAGACTCAGACCAGTAACAATGGAGGATTTCGAGAAAGCGTTGAGTAAGCTCAAGCGTAGTGTATCGGAGAATGGTCGGGAGTTAGCAAGGGTATGGGAATGGAACGACGAATACGGGGAGGTAAAGAAAATGGACAAAAGCCGTTTACCTCATTTAGCTAATATGTATCTCTAGTTTCCCGTTATGGCATTACCACGAGTTGTCTTTCTCGGTGTTTCAAGCTTCCCTATTCTCCAGATTGAATAAAAGTGACTACAGTCTGATGTTTTGTTGTACGATTTCAGCATCACCCAGCTCATTTGATTTATTTTCAGATTCCTGATGCAAAAGACAATAATGAAAGGGACGAAAGGTTTCGGTGATCTAGAGAACTTATTCATAATCTGCATATTCCAGACCATATCCTACATCACGAAACGGGACGCACGACCTCGGAGCCTAGGCAAAACATAGCAATGACCCGCAGCGGTCATTTGCCAGAAACAAAAGACCGAGGACAAAGGGGTACACAAACATTCATATCAAGATGTGTCATTCTGTGACAATTGCAATGTCTTTAGTTAGATGACCGGGAGCGCGCGCGAAGTGGTCATGGTCATGTTTCTGTTGGCCGTTGCCGTTGGCTCGGACTTCAAGGAGCAAAACGGACGAGGACGACGAGGCAAGAGCAAGAGGGCAACCGATTTCCTGCAAGAGTGCCCAGTTTCTGGAAGTATTATTCATTTCGGTTTGAATACATTTAAAATATGAGTTTCTTTCGAGGTTTCGGGAAAGCGGAGGATAAAGGAGGTTGCAACCGCCATCTACGCCGGGAAAGACTCCACCTCCGCCTCCAATCGTGAAGGACGAAAACATTTCAATTCGCCTTGAAGATGAGCCCGAAGAGGATCCCGAGCGCACCGCTCTTGAAGGTGAAGTTAGAGATCGAGATAATCAAATATCGGTTCTAGAAAGGGCCCGACAAGAAAAGAAGGATCAGCTAGACGCGCTCGAGGCCGAGCTCGAGAAAGAGCGTCTGACACAAATGTCCGAGGCTCTCATTCACAAAATAGAATCGGAACGTATCAAAAGAATGACCTCACATGCTGAGGATCGCTTGCAGGCACTCGAGCAGGACATGCAAGATAAAGCAGCCATTCATGAATATGCTAATCTTATCAAGGGCGTTGCCCCGAAAGGAGGAGTGGATAGCCAGTATGTCATGAAACTTCAGGCGCAGCTTCAAAAGGCGGTCAAGAAAATGGAGACAACCATGGGTCAAATGAAAGAACTTGAACACAATTCCCGAGAAAATGTGGAACAATTGTCGGCTGAAATCATCCAGCTGATCCAGGAACGCTGCAAGACAGAGCTGGATCTTCGAAAACAGATTGAAGTCATGGAGGAGCAAAAGAAGGAAATGCAAGTGGAATATGAAGCCAGAATTCGTGAAAACTTGAAGACTCTTAAATCACTGCGGGCAAAAGCTGTCAAGCAAAGCACAATCGAGGAGCTTGAGGAGGAACTACAAGAGACGGAAGCCAAATTGGAAGAGCTTAGCCGAATTCAAGAGAAGCAAACTATTTCGATCGAGCAGCTCACGAAGTCTCTGTCATCACAAGGTGATATGTAACGTGCGATCTAATTGTTTAGTTAGTTTGATGTTGGGTAATCTGTCCTCTAGTTACTTATTTACCGTTCTACAGATAGAATCGCAAAGGCGTTCTCTTTTCTTTCCGCTATCCTTTTCGCGTCCTTATTATCCGGTGTTGCCTTTGCACTCGGCGAAGAATCAGGGACCGAAGGCGCCTGTTTTCTAGCTGTCAACTCTGTGATACGAGCGAGCAGACCAGCAGCAGTAGAAGCGGCTTTGGCTCGTTCGATAACGAGCTCTTGGTCCTTCTTGACGAGTTGCTGCTGTGCGGATTGAAGCTGTTTTGAAGCTCCTGAACATAGGCGGCGTTGGCACCAGAACTCATCGATGAAGCCTGCTGTTCCGCAATGTCCTTCTTCAAAAGGTCTACATCAAGTTCGGAATATTTGCTGTCTCCTTTCGCCCCGCCCTTCTTGGAAGCGATGTTTTCAATATGTAGATTGGTAACATCCTTCTTGAGAGCGTCAATCTGGCGATCTTTAATATCCAGTTCGGCTTCCAACTTCTTGATTACGCGGAACTTCTCAGCAATTTGCTTCTCGATTTCTGCATATTGCGCCGATGATTGGTCGCCTTCCATGATTTCAGTTTCAAGGACTTTAATACGACTTTTCATCGCTTCGTTTTCCAAAATAAACGATCTACCTCCGACTCGGCTTTCTTCACCGCTTCCCTACTTTGCTTTTTTTGTATCGGCAACTTCCCGTGTAGTTTCCTCAGCTCACCTCTAAATAATGCTCTTTTGGCTTCAAGTGTCTCTACTCGTTTTCGTAGGTATGTAACATCCATTTTATCAGTGGACGACGTGCTGCTTTCACTTATATCTTCTGGAATGTGATCACCCTCCCCAACCGACTCTCGAGAACAAACACTCTCGTCTTCAATTCTTCAGCCTCGAGTTCCATTTCCCAATAGTTGCCGCGTTGTCAAGTTTTTCTTCTTTGTAGCGTGATTCAAGGTCATCCAGATCTGCCAACAGCTTGGAGATCAATTTCTGAGCACGTCGCGGAGGAAGTTTCTTGGCTGGATCCGACTCGTCGTCCTTTTGTCCCCATTTTCCTCTTTCTGCATCGCCTGTATCTCCGTCAGAGCCTCCTCGCCGAGTTTGAACTGCTCTGCAGCATAGTCTGTGTAGTGAACGCTATGCGTTTCCAGGTCGAATTCAAGCTCGACGATTCGACGCAGTTTGTCTACAAGTTCGTGACGAAGGTGGTCGATTTCGTTGTTTTTGGCAAGAACTTCATCTTCCAACTTTTGGATGAGCTTAACTTGCTTCATAAAGCCGTCCTGAATACTTGTCATCTTTTCCTTCAAGAATTCGTCTCCGTCCGTGGCATTCTGCAACTTTGCGAGTTCATTTTCGAGTGCAGACTTTTCTTTCTCCACCTCCTGCATCTTTTGCTGTACTGAGCGCATCTGATTAATAAAGCTATTTTCTCCGTCTCCACTTGTCGTTCGAACCAGGTTCGTGAGACGCATCTCACTTTGACGCAGCCTTGCACGGATGCTCTCTCGTTTGTTCACTGGTTCTCCTTCATCGTCCGACGCCTTGTCGGTGGAAGCAGGGCATTCAGCGGCGGGTCGACGACTTCGGCTGCTTCGACAGCTTCCTCTGACTTTGTGTGTTGGTCCTCGGCGCTCATAATAGTTCCGCTACTGCAGTAAATGTGAAATAATGGGCTTTGTGAAGGTTGTTGAGTGAACGGGCCCATTCTCTTTTCCTCCTTTCATCATCTTCTTCTCCCGATCCTTAGGAACCCCTGTTGTCGCAGTGAGAATAATTACCTGCAAGTCCTTTTCTGCCTAACTACTGGAACCGGTACTGATGACAAGCGAAGACGTTTTATGTGGTACTTACTGTACACGGCGACACGGCGTTCGGCGTTCGGGCTTTGGGCTTTCCTGGAAATGACTGTGACCATGACCTCTGCGCGCGCGTGTTGCGCGTTGCGCGTTTTGTGTACGTGGTACGTGCGGTGTCCGTGTCGAGAATTCCACCGTCCCTCGTTTGTTTTTGCATCGCCATCAATCGCCAATCGCCACTCGGTTTGCAGTCAGGTCATGAGTAAACCTTACCACAAAAAGTGGAAGAATGTTTTGTGATGTTGGTTGTTGACAACGTGATCATTTGACTGTCATCTTCTCCAAGACGAATAAAAGATCATTCAAAATGAAATCATTTGCAAGAAAGAAGCACACATCGTGGAAGGAGCTGCCGTCGTTTTTGATGTATCCGGGTCGGTTTCTGTAGCAACCTTTGGTGCACGACGTCTGCCAGAAATCAAAGCTCTGTGGTCGCAGGTGGAGCAACAGGACACACAATTACCTTCCATCAGCGCAAAAGCATTGGAAAGTGGAGGCGGAAAAAAGTCCTCGAGGCATTTGCGGCGACGAACAACAAGGTGGGTAAGGCAGGGACTCTGGTATTTGATGTTGCAGCATCACTGACATTCTTCCAGTTACAAGAGACGGATTCGTCATCGCTTTCCCACGGCCGAAAAGCCTCCGAGTGAGAGCCAATGTCGAAAGGCCCGTCGTCGACGGCTCCACATGCTGGAAAGTCAATCTACGCAACAGGACGGTCTTATGAATGAACCTCCCCATCGAATACATTGGATCGCGAATCACGTTTGGCATGCCAAACGTTTTCACATGTCCAGCCTGTGGGGCTGGCGAGTTCCCATGCTGCATACGAATCGAGGGTCCAAGGCTGCGTTACGGCTTGCTCAGGAGCGGACACTCATTCAAGAGGCAAGCTGGTGTCATTGTCCGATTTTGTGCACTTGTTCCGACACTTCTTTGCTCGTGCGCTTCATACAGCGCGTGATTCCATCCTTTTCAATGTCGTCGTTTGGAGAACTTCGAGTCGGTAAAGGAATAGCGTACAAGATGGACTCATTTCCAATGCATGCACTTGGTCCTGTCACGTGGATTGTCACAGGAAAGAGGGATTTTGGAGGCCGTAGACAGCCCGTCGGTTGTTCTTTTGGTACACCCGAGCATCCTGCTATCTGTGTTGAAAGAGCTGAATGCAGTAGAGGGCTTGGATGCACGCATGTATACAGAGCGTAAACTGTGTTGCTTGCGTTTGAGAGGATTTCAACCGGACATTTGCTTAGCAAAAGTGTTTCCACGCATTTCTCTTGAAGCGCAAAACAGCTAGATGCCTTTGTGAAAGATACCTCTGCATCACACAGCGATGCCATTAAATTGAAAGGATCGGACGAAAGAAGAGCTGATGTAATCATTGTGAGAGAAGTACCCGGGACATTACATTGTCTCCCAATCTAGGAGTTGTTGGTTTTGACATATACTGCTTTGCTGCAACTGCCAAGTCCCTTTTTCAATCGCTTATTCTATTTGGTGGCGCTGCTCCTATCAGTTTGACGGAAGAAGCTCATTTGTGTCAGGAAGTCCATCCTCCTATTCCTTTATTTCCGCGTGATTGGCCAGATACTCCGTCTGGTATCGAATATTGGCAAGGTAACGGCGCTTGGAGTGACGTTAGAAGGTATCTCGAGGGTGGTTCGGGTCGAATAGATCGCCTTGGACCGCCTCTCGGCAGTGTCCAATGGTCGGAACTTCTAGAGAAAGGACAACGTGGAATCAAACGTTGTTGTCGTTCGAGGCATTGATTTCGGGAAACCGTTCCAAGATGCTCTCGTGGCCAGTGGATCCTCGTACAGCTTTGATGGAACGGATACACAGAAACCTACTCGGCATCCGCGGCGGTCCTCCAGCCCAGCTTACGTGCTAGTACCCAAACTGTCGGTGGAGTTTGCTAGGACGTTCCATGAGTCTTGTAATGCTTTGATTGAGTCGTTATCTTTACCTGCTTTACTTCAGTGTCACATTACTGTTTTGGAAAAGGAGTGATAAAACCGAACGATAAAGTTTTCTCCGGTCAAGGAGAGCTTGGAGTTGTAACAGCGGGCGCGTTCTCCCTGACACGAGGCCACTTTCACGGTCTTGCGATAATAGGTGCATCGAGGTTTCTCTCGCACATTGCTGCTGCCGTTTCAAGTGGATCCGGTACATTTGCGGTACGCGGGTGCGACGGAAAGCGCTCTGTTCAACATGGCGTGAGCATTCGGTGTGGTGATCAGTCCGTCTTTGGGACGTTGGCACTCATCCTTTAGCCTTGCTTGATTACTAGAGAATATTCAATATGCATTGTAATACTGTAAACAATGCAGTGATATCTAGATTCGTTGTTTAGTAGAAGTGTGGTTTGACTATGGAAAAATTGCTAATTAAAAAACAAGGGCTGTTATGTCAGGGTTGGCAAGGTGAAGAAACCGGTCGCCCCGCCGGCATTCTTGCTGCTTTCCTCGTCAACGCTACTGTCGTCCGAGTCGTTCCGCATGATTGTTCCGTCAGGTCCGATTATGTTCTCTGGTGGACTCGACTGGAGTGTCAATTTCATCAAGTATCCAAATAACGCGGTGTTGATGACTAAAAGAAGGGCCCAAGTAATATTCTTCAGTCCAAGAAGCGCGAACACAGCCACAACTAGGGTGACAAGAATGCAAACGCCGATCACGTGGGGTTGCTGCAGACCAGCAGCGCTCATGGCAGCTTGTTCCAGGAGTGTATCTTTGTTCGACATCATTTGTCTTTTGTTACCAATGAGAAAGAGCATAGTAGCTGCGAAGAAGACCAAAATCGATAACAAGACCTGGTCCGAAGTCTGCCAGCGGAATGTACTGTTTTCCTGTCCAAGGCGTTTGCACTTCCCATCGCACGTTTGTTTGTAAGTCCATGCAGTCGCACACATCGGCGCCTGCGTTTTGTGCAATTCGTAGTACTGATCGTCAACATTCTGATTCATGTCAAACCAGTTCACGCAGTTCTGACATTGTTGGAAAGGCAACTGGAGTTGCGACATGTCAATGTTGGCGTCGTCGTATCCGTCAGACGTGGAGCGCTTTCTGCACTCGTAGTCAGAATAAATATTCACGGCCAGTGCCTGGTTCGAATCGTCTGCGCAGCCAAGTTGCAAGTAAATGTATTTGTTGTTTTGAATCTTTTGAGGTACACAATACGCGTATTGACTGACAGAAGGTTCTTGGTAATCGAGACCCTGGTCCTGGTAATCCTGACTTTGCTGCTGCAAATATCCTTGAACAAAGTTTCCAACAGGAGTCATGTAAGTACCGACCGGTTCGTCTCCGCAGTGATTGTAAGCTTTATCGTACACCGAAAAACAACAACATCTTCGTGGTTGCTGCAAAAGAAAAAATTGTGAGCTAGGCTTTGATAACAAGCACAAGCGAAACAGAATTTCAGCTTACTATCTAATACAGCGCTTGGGAAGAATTGCGTACTCGGTCCAATACTGAATGGATTCTCCCGAGTTTTGCTGGCTCCCGTTGTTGTAATTATTGTCTCCGTTGCTGTAAGCTTCTTGATAGTTTTCGTTGTCAGCGTTTCCGTTACCGTCGTCATTATAACCATCCTGATAACCATACATATCCTCAGCGAGGGTATCTCTTGACACTGTCAGGAGAGCGAGCAAAATGAAAGAAATGCTTCTCATGATATTGCTATTCATTCGATTGTTGTGGAATTTATTACGGCGCGTAGTGTCTTTGGGAAAATTTAATGAGCGTTTGCTTCTTCAATCCTGGGATCTGTAGAGGCAAACTGCAAATGCAGCTTTTACTCTTTACCAGAATATTTGCAACCTACTTTACAACACCAACACTTGCTTCAAAGGAGCCAGTTTGTTGTTGATCGTTTGTTTTTGCTTCGCAACAAGCGTTACGCGTGTCGAACAGAACAAAATGATCGATCCCTGTGCGGGCGAGCGAGACGAGAGTACATTGCTGTATAAGTTTGGTTACCCTTTTGGTGTACAAGATGCGGAAAAACGACAGATCTTATTACAGTCAATCTGATTCAGTGGCGTGTCGCACGCGAATGATTAGTTTTTTGTTAGGCTCAGTGATTTGCAACGTTTACTTCTTGTATACAAAAACATTTCACAACGGAAAAGCTGCAACATCATGTATTTGGAAAAATTGAATAGAAACATGACATAGAATGCTGTACTTGGTACTGAATGGATGGATAGTGACGATTACGGTAGGACGTAACAAAATAATGAGTGCGAGGTTG
This sequence comes from Fistulifera pelliculosa, assembly GCA_026008555.1. Classification (NCBI taxonomy): domain Eukaryota; phylum Bacillariophyta; class Bacillariophyceae; order Naviculales; family Stauroneidaceae; genus Fistulifera; species Fistulifera pelliculosa. The sequence goes on from BROJ01000515.1 coordinate 87,185, forward strand.
ATCGTTGCTCGACTTTGCCGCCTTTTGCGTTTGTCGTTTGTGGCCGTTCTTGTTGTTCGTCGTTCGTCCCCTTCAATAGATTACCATCCAGAGAAAGCAAGGAAGTTATACCGAAACAAAAGAAAGCTATTTGAAACGATACTTCTATCCGTATTTTAGCGTATACACCTGTTCAGCGCTTTTGGGATATCACACAGAAACGTGTCAGGAGCTTGTCGATCAACGGATATATTTTTTGCTGCACCACGACATTTACATCGTGGTAGTTAAGTTTTGAAATGATTCTGAAATCATCAGAGTAAATTAAAGATTCAAAATGCCAAAACAAGCGATTGTCGCTGGTAAGTCTGTCTTGCGAAAATGAACACTTTTGAAAGATCCAGAAAACTCACATTGACTTGCTTTCCTGCTGCTGGCAGCTCTTGAAGAAGTTTTCGGAGAATATGTCCTCAATCTCTCAAAGGACGATCTCAAAATCGCCGCATTGAGGGGTAAAATAGCGCTTGAAAATGTCCAACTTGATGGTGATATGATCGGGGTCACATTTTAGGAGCCTTTGGTCTGACGGGCTTTGGAGTTTTGTCTTGTTCTGCAAAATCTGTCAAAATTTCCGTGCCATGGAAGAGTCTGGAGAAGGAAACGACAAAATTTGAAATTCGAGGTATTCACTTGGTTTGTGTTCCCCTTATTGCTAGCACAGCCAACAATTTGTACGGGGCCGGTACGAGGCAGGATCCTTTGTGCACATTGAGGACACGGGCCAAGCGCCTGGCTCTTTCGCGATTAGAGCGAAATTTTTGGAATGGACTGATTCCAGGTGAAGGTCCACCTATGAAGCGAATTAGTCGAGCGGTGAAAGAGGTGGAAAAGAACTAAGAAAAGTCGAAAGCGTCGCATGGTACGCGACAAAAGCTGGAAGGCGATTCAGATCTCGAGGAAGCCATGGATAGGCTAGTGGACGATTTGCAATCAACTACTGATCACAACGACGAAAGCGAAGAACTGCTTGGAAACGTAGATCAGCTTCCTGAGCTGCCTCGTGACTGGAAAGTCAAACTTCGTGAAAAGTGTTGCGAAATATGGAAGCTTCAATATTTGATACACATATTCGATGTGAAGTTCCCGCAAAGTCTGATGACGGTGATAAAGCTTTCGCGTGTGGATTCACACTAGACGCTTTCACCGTTAGGACAGCAAATGAACAGTGGCAAGTAGGGAGTCATGACAAGAGAAACGAGGTTGATGGATCGCCCATGTCATCGGCGCAAGGTCAACTTGGACCAAATGAATACGTCGTGAAAAACAATAAGATCGTGTACTTCAAGAATCTTTCGCTTTACTGGGACGATCAGCCTCCTCTTGTTAGCGGAAACGGAAGTTTTGCAGGAAATTCGAAGAAGCTTTCATTAGATAAAATCATATCGCGAGTGGCAACGGCGATGGAGGCTATGTCATTTCGACAAGATCCAGGCCCTGCCATTCGAAACACCCTTTCCGCTACTCGTCAAGCGTAAGTCAATGCGAAAGTCCTCTGATTTCGTGAAATCGATCTCACAGGCTGTTAGTAAGAACAACTCCGATAGTGTCCACCAGATTCCTCACCAATACGTTTGTAAAGGATTTGACTCTGAGATGCGTTCCAGATGTAGTGACAGAACACAACCGGGTCCCATCTCTTGCTCAGCTGATGTCCTTCCTTGCGAATTCAATATCGATATTCTTCCAGAGCAGTACGCACAATACCAGAAGCTGAAGACAGACATGAAAGCGCAGCAACGCTTTGATACAATGTTTCGACAAAGACCTCATAGGAATGCTGTACAAGATCCCAGAGCATGGTGGAAATACGCTTTTGGGTGCGTGGTTTCGCGTCCCAATTCTCGTCCTTGGAATGATATCAAAATTATATGCCGTAACCGTACCAGGTATATTGAACTTACTTCAAAAAAGAGCACCAAATCGAAAGGGAACCATGGCTTTCACTCGGGGCTTTCAGATGCCGAGAGTGCTGAATTGCTGGTATTAGAAAGTCTTTTGCCGATAGAGGCTCTTCTCGCATTTCATCTTGTCGCTCTCAGAAAACATTCGGCCAACAGGAAAAGGGGCTGAGTCGGCTGTTTCAAAGGATATGGCTTTGTCCTCCAAGTCCCTGAGTCCTTTTCGTCTACTGCGGCCACGAAGCTCAAAGCGAGAAAAGAACGAAGGCGCACCCGTGGTTGATTCGCCGATGAGGAAAAGTGATACAAGTGGAAAACTACAGCGTTCTTTCAAGGAATTTCTTTATTTGATGCAATGACCCTTCGGTTGGGGAAGAAAATGTGGTTCGTTGACTGGCGGCTTCACGATGTGACGGTGAATATCGCAATTCACAATACAGTTCGCCGAGAAAATCCGTTGCGTTTGGCCATTTGCATGTCTGGTCGTTCCAGAGTTTTGGATTAGGGAACAGAGATTTCTTTTCGATATCAGCCAATGCAGTTTGAACCACGGTGAGGATACAGTACTTTTCACTCACTTTGTCGACGGAGGAGTCGAAGAGAGGGAAGACGAAGATTTGGACGAATTTTTTGAATCTGACGGGGCTCTCTCGACATTGTCTTATTGTGACAAGACTCAAAGTGCCGGTTTGGACTTGGACACATCAGCTGGGTTCCTCGAACTTCCACCTATGGGTACACTTTGCCGAATCGCCGCTGGTCGCGCGAAGGATTTGCTAAAAGTCAGTGTCTCTGCTCACCCGTTGACGCTTGTTTGGACATCTTCTCTCTTGGACTCCATATCGGAATTTGTGGGAAGAAGCGACCCTGGTCTAAAAGTTGAACTGGCCGACCACATAAAGAATGCCACCCCGCTTGCCAGAAAAGCGCAACTTGCATTTCTTTCCCTGCATCGTCTGCTTTGCACATCAACGTCGCGGCTCCAAAGATATGGATTCCAGTAATATCGAATGACTCTGAAGGTGCCCTTTTGTTGATGCTGGAAATATGAAATTTTCCTCGCGCAAAGACGAAGCAAAAGTTGAATCAGACTGGGATATCAGCGCTTATGACTTACAGGTCAACTTCGTTCGCAATTACAGTATCTCCCGACTGCATCATGAGCCGCTCTATTTAGACACTGTGTACAAGGCAGAAATGTCGGTAATCAAGCCCTTTTCAGTCGAGGCGAACAGCAAAATTTGGGATGAAGCTGCTAGTTTGGATGATCCGATGACCAAAAGGGGTGTAGCGTATACGGGGCAAGTACGGCATCAGGAAGCTGTTGTGAGTCCGATCTGTCTTAGCCTGGTTGACGCGGAAGTGCTAGCTCGGTCTATTGGAAATGTTTACACAAGAGGAATTGGTCAATTGCGGACTCGGGAGGAAGAAGAGGCGGATAAGGCAAAACATTCACAATATTATTGTCGGGAAGAAGACAGAAAAATCGAATTGCTAGTTCGCTCGGGCATCCTCGCCGTCTGAACATTAAGATAGACAAGGTCGAAATCGCAGTTGAAGGGCATTCAAAACGACGTTCACCTTCAGCCATGGATGATAAAAGCAATATATCCATGGATGATTCTACCCTTTACGACATTGCTCCTCCAATAAGAATATATCTGGTCGAAATTTATCGCATTGCTGTAGAGCATGTTATAATTGAAGAAGTCGAAACGGTGAAACTGTCTTTGCTCGATGCCTCGATCATTCGACTCCGCGAGGGGTCATTTTACACGCCGCTTCGACTCGATCGGGAACTTGTTGAGTCCGAGAACTGCATATTGCAGAGTCCCCATCTACGCCCCGAGATCGCCATTGATATGAATGGAATGGATTCTCAGCCTCCGGTACTGTCGATATCATTCCTTCGAGACAAGGTTGCCCACTTGGATGAGATCGAGATCGAGCTGAACTTTATCACTCTACGAATCACTCCAACAACCTTGAAGGACTGCACGAAAGCTTTCAAGAAGATCGTAGAACTTGGGAACTGGCAACAAAAGAGATGGAACGGAAGGTTCATGAAGCCGGTCGCAAAGCCCGCCGGAACAGAGTCGGTAAGTTCTTTTGAAGCAGTATTTCGATTGTTTTAGACCCGTGCTGTCTTACAAATCGGCCAGCTCGCGACGCGCGATCACGCCCTGAAGCCCAGGATCAGCGGAAAGACCGTTGTCGCCGTCCCTATCAACTACCGAGGGGGTTCCATGATCATGACACCCTCGAGTCACCGAGATCCAAGGCTTGCTTCGGACTCCAGTATCCTATTCAAAATCACTCTGAGAGAAAACACTATTTTGGCTGGAAGACCAACTCTAGTCTACACAGAAAGGTCTAGACTGTCGGCTGAACGTCGAGCGCAGTACGCTGTTATCCAGATTCTCTCGAACGCATTGATCATGTTTCAAAGTATAGAGAACCCAGACGGAACGGGAACTAAAACTCTCCACGTCAGTCTAGAGGATGTTTCGTCGCTCATCAACACAGAGTTTGAACGTGTGAGCCGATCTGAATCGCCACCGATGATTGGACCATTCGGTACGGAGTTCCGCGTTGTCTACGCCACCGAAAACCTCGGTTGTGTTGTCTCTCAGGATGTTTCCTTGATTGTGAAACCGTGAAATCACGATTGACACCAAACGATGTTACGATCATGATCTCTATCATGCGACGGATGTACGACAGGTTGAAAGACTTCGGCCCGCGAACCCATCCACCGGGTGTAACGCATTTGAGTAAGTCGCAGGGTCCTATTCAAACCCTTGTGCGCTATCAGAAGAAAGGGACTGGTATCGCGACCACAGTTCGGGCGGAGATTCATGCTTTCTCTTTTGTTTTACTAAGGGCATACAAATCGTATTCTGGTGCTCCTGAATTTTGGATTTCAATATTCAGCACATTAAAGTGAAACTAGAAGGCTGCATGTCGGCGCTGTCTGGGGATTGCTCCGCCCTATTGTCCATCAATTCATTCAATTCGGATGCTGAAGACTGGGAGTATGCTGTTGAACCGTTCTCTTTCGTTATTTCAGTGGAGCAAATGCCGAATGAACTGGTAAGTGTCTTTTCTACAATCTTACGTTCACGCATTGCCTACTAATTTTTTGCGCAAGTCTCTGGTTGCGTCTAGCAGTGATAAGGTGCATCTCAATATTACTGGTGTTATGCTCAGGGATTTGGCGAAAATGAAATTTGATATTTCAAAGGACAACAGTTCTAATCCACATGATAACATTAGTCGCTCAGCATTATCGACTGTTGGCCTGCGACGGGCGACCAAAGCCAGAATTATAAAAATGACGAACACAACAGGTCTCGACCTAAATGTCCAACATAACCTGCCCTTGGGAGATCATGGCTTAGTTTATGTTGCAGGTAACACAGAAGTTGTTTTGGGTCATTTCGTTGAAGGAGAAACCCACGACCAGAATACCTTATCTGTCGAAATTGCTTCGACATCGATCGCACGTGTTGGTGAGCGTCAGCCACTAGTCGACATCCCGATTACATCTTCATCACTTGTCAATACGACCCTCTACGTTTTTTATCCTGCATCATCTACTGATGAACTCGGAGAAATAGCGGAAAGTGTCACTGCATATTACGATGCTGAACCAGTGGTTGAGTCATGCGTCCGATACGAAAGGCTGAAACCGAGTATCAGCGATGTATTTGGTCTTTCGAAAGGAAGAGACCTACTGTCATCCGAAGTCTGGCCACTTGACGAAGACATTACACATAGCGGTCTTACCAATGGAGTCTCCGCAAGAGATGCGGGCGGGAAAGGGCGGTACGTTGGAAAGTCTGGACCGGGAAACTGGCTAAAGCCGTATTTGAAAAGTGATCCCCGAATGGAGCGATATGACCGGCACTCAAGGGGTAACAAGGGATGTAAGTAGCCTTTTGTCTTCATTGCAAGTAACACTGCATCTCAAGTATGTATAAATAACTCCCGCTCTTTCTCGTCAACTGGAAGCAATTCATGTTACCCAACAAACGCTGGATCTGGGTTGACGACTGGACTATTGATGTAAGTGGAGTGCTGGGAACGCATACTGACGCTGACGGCTGGGATTATCAAGCAGATTTTGAAACGTTTACCAGGTGCAAGCGTTCATACCAGCGAGGCGATGCATGCCGACGACAGCAATGGACGAGAACAAGAATGTTGCGCCCGTCCAAGGCTAACGTTATCCTTCGTCCGCTGAAATTGATTTGGGAAACAAAACACGACGAGAATGGAAATCATTTGATATCCGTTCGCAGCAACGTTCGAATATTCAATAAGACCCGGGCGCCCTTATCAGCGTTTCTCTTTTGCCCGTCATGGGGAAAGGATGAACTAGCCGGGACCATGCAACCAGGTGAACATGTTGATGTACCCGTCATCTTGGCGTCTGCTATTTATACGAGGATTGCGAAGCCGCCCGGCAAAAGAAGCTGGTAAAACTGAGGAATGCGCTTCGACGGACCGCTTTTGATCTTACCCAAAGGTCATTCATCGTCTCATTTCATACGTACCGTTATGGATTTGAAAGATGTTTCAGGAACGATACTTCATCACCTATTGGAGATAAAAGCAAGGGAGGGGCAGTTGAGATAAGCGTTGAACCTGTCTTTCGGGTTATTAATCTTCTTCCTTGCCAGTTAGAGTGCCAGATTGGACACTCCCAGGTGGTGATGGGGATATGCTCTGTTACGCAAACAGAAACTTTCTCAGTCAGCACAGGAAAGATGGTTGTTGTACTGCAGTGGACCCTTGGCGGATGCCTCACATATCTCTACGTGTACCTGGGTATAGATGGAGTTCATGGCACCGAATCGTCAACAGAGATGCCAAGTCGGATACTTGGCGACCGTCGTCGAAGGAGGAAGACTCGCATATCACATTTCAAAGTGACTCTGACTTTGCCAACGAGCTTACCACGGCGGTGATTTTCGAGCGTATAGGAAGAATTGGGGACCCGCTCACATTACTTCTGAGTGTCGAGTGTGGACACTGCCCTGTCCTTCGTGTGTATTCCCAGTATTGGATCGTTGACAAAACTGGTTTTGGTTGCCGCTTTTCAGAGGGCTTCCTCGACATATTAGCTTCCACTCCTGACAGCCAAACATCGCGACGCTCATATTTACTCCCCGAAGAAAGAAACGACCCTGAGATGAGGAAAGACTTGATGATAGCTGGAAACCAATGGTCGATCGGCATGAACGGAATGACCCTTTATTTCTCCAAAAGGGAAAAACTGACGATGTGTATTGAGGTTCGCAACGGGTCTACCAGGTCAGAGAGCGAGAGGATTCGAACAAAGTGGATAGCCCCTCTTGATATATCAAATGTTATGCCCAAAACAGTTTTCTCTGTCGAAGAAAGTCACGGACAGAGACTTTTCGAATTGGTCTTCAGTGTTACGATTTCTCCCGGGATTTTTTGCCGCACAAAAATCATTACATTGCTACCGCGATACCAGATCATAAATCTACTCCACCGTGAGCTTATAGTCGCTCAAGATGGGAGTCTTGACAATCCTACCGTAATTGCATCGCAGTCGACTTCCTCCTTCCATTGGGAGAATGGGTTACTACCTGTTAAAGTTCGCATTGGAGCACCAAGTGGCGATGAATTGAGACGGGAAATTACGATAATTGCTGGAGCAATGGGCTTTTCATGTAGATCGAATAGGAATTACGTCAATGCGATTGCCTGGTACTAGCAACCTCTTGGTTGGACCCATGGTAGTACAAGCTGAAGTGAGACTGGCAACGAAGGACCAACCATCGGCAGTCGTAGTCGTAATTTGGTCGGCAACTGACAAATCGAATCCCCTCTACATCTTGCGAAATCAAACGAGGTACACCATTCTTTGCCGCCAGCCTCTCAACGAAGACACGCCCAAGCCAGGTGATGATGAGGAAGGCCAACAGCGTGTGACAGCTGACAGTTGTGCACCTACTACGTCTATCGACACTGGTTTTCCTTGTGGGGCCGAGTTCGGTCCTGCTATAAGGTCTTTCCTCGGTCTCGAAAAAAAGTAGACGAGTTTGTTTGGACGATCGAAAGCAACCAGGAAACCTGTTTTGGCTTTGACAATCCTGAGAAACCACACGTCCTTGAATGGTGCTGCGTGACGAGCAAGAAAATAAGTTTTGATAATGTTAAAAGCCGCCCCATGTCGAAATCGACGAAATGGGATCTTGCAGTGTTTTCAGGCTACCTGGTCGACAACAAATCCGATGCATGATCAAAGCGGAACATTCGACCAAGGTTGTCGAATTTGTAGAGGATAGCAGATTTCACTTGTCACCCATGGCTCGTAGCCGATTCGATGAAGAGATTCTCGGATCTTTGGCAGAGGCTGGTATTGAACTTGATGGAAAGGCTGCCCGCACGAAGACTGAGGTCAAGGACGAAGACGAAGAAGTTTCTTTCGGGGTGAAGATTCGCATCCCTTCGCTTCTAGTCAGCGTGCTAGATAATGTAGACCCTCAGATGCATGGACGCGAAATCCTGGTTGCACGAGCTGAAAAGGTTTTCTTCGGCTTTTCTCAGACACAGGAGGGATACCACGAGCTGGAATTTACACTTGGTACTTTTCAAGCTGATAATCATGTCCGAAGATCCATTCATCCAATATTGGTGAGTTTTCGGTGTTCATTCACTTACACCCGTCTTGTCCATTCTAATGGCTTCCGATGATCTATTTTCAGGTATTCTGCCCTCAAGTTGATCCGAAGGAACCGCTTCTCCACATTTCAGCTGTACGCCGTATCCAAGATTTGCGAGATACTTTCGTGTTCCGTTATGCCGCAATTCGCCTTCTTGAGATCGAAATTTATTTAGACCGAAGGTGAGCGTGTGATCAATATTATCTCTTTATTCAATATGAGTGCTAATGAACAAGAACCGATGTTACACATTGCAGAACCGCTGAATCTATTGCCCGCTTCGTTGAACCACTTACAACACCCACCGAGAATCGCGTCGAAGGGGCTGATTGGGTCCTCAAGCTCACCCAGGCAATCGAGGATTCATTTTCAAATCCAGACCATCGTGTGCCCAAAGATATCGAGACTATGATTCATCTGGCAAATTCTGGTCGAATATACTTTGAGAGACTGCATTTGCACCCGGTGCGAATTAGACTTACTTTCACGCAGGAATGGATGGATTGGACACCCGGTTCAGAAGGAATGATGCTCTTTCAATTTATTCGCGGAATGGTACGCGTTATGACGGACTGTGGTTTTGTCCCCTGAATCTATACTTACCACTATTGTTTCCTTTCATTTTATTGTAGACATCAATTGCCAATGCACCTCTTGTGTTCACTTCGTTTGTCGTCGGGCATGTCTTCGAAGCCCCACAGACGCTCGTGCGCGTCATCACCACCCACTATTCTTCTCAGTTAACGAAACAAATTTTGGAATTCTTGGAAGCCTTGCTATTCTCGGTGCACCTGCGGACTTTATTTCGAACGTTGGGAGTGGTGTCCGCGACTTCTTTTATGAACCAATACAGGGTGCAATCGTTAGCCCTCACCACTTCGTTTTAGGATTGGAAGCAGGGACACAGAGCCTGGCTCGAGGAGTGTTTGTCGGCGTTGTGCGCGGAGTGTCGAATGTCACCGAAGCTGTGAACACAAACCTTGCCGGGCTGACAGCCGATGACGATTTCATGGACGAGAGACGTGCGTACCAACGAATAATGACTGATACGATGAGTCGAGGTATGGGTCACCGCACATTTTCGGATTCCCTTTACCTCGCCGGGGCCAGCGTGGCTCGGAGCGTCAGATCGGGTGCTCTGGGATTTGTAGAACAGCCCGGGGTGTACGCTTCTAAGCATGGGCCTGCTGGATTTGTCAAAGGTATTGGAAAGGCGCTAATTGGCGCCGTGGTGAAGCCCGTCGTTGGAGTCGGCGATGCAGCTGTCTTGGTAATGAATCATATTTCAGATGCAACAAGCAAAAAACGGATCATACCAAAATTCCGATTCGCATGAGGAGAGCCCTACCCTGTCGCTCTATCGAGAAAATTCACTGTGTACGGTTGGAACCCTTTGCTGAGCGGGCAGCTAAAGCGCAAAGAATAGTGACGGGCGGCGAAACGCTCGACGATGTGTATCTCGGACACCTCGACACTCCAAACCATTTGATAATTGCAAGTGAACAGTGTTTGTGGGCGATTGATAGAAGATCTCGTGAACCATGGTGTGTTGATTGGGAAGAGATTAGCCATTTCGGAAGCCTGGACGGAGGGATTCGCATTGTGATCTTCAGCCAAACTGGTGTGAAAACTTACATGATTCACACCGAGAGTAGTGCGCAATCTGTGCAGCTTCGTAATCTCTTGTCTATGCAAAGTCGAAAGATGGTAAGTTCTCGTGAATTGCTGGGCACGGGAGATTCATAGCTCACAGAAGTATGCTCAACACTTGAAAAGGCAAATTATTCCGAACTTGACGATGCAGTATTGAGTGCTGACCCTGATAGCTTATCGCGGCGTACTATCCCCGGTGTAAAAGCTAGGCAAGTTGACCACGTTTTCGGGAGCTTCAATAATTCGAAACGAAAACTGGCAAGCAATATAAAAAATGAAGTCGACTTGGTGGAGCAATGCCGCGCACGTGTTCGTGACATGGGAAGCGCGTCGTCCACTTACTTTAGGGACCTCGATGAAGAGGCTTGGTCTCTCATCTCGAATTGGGGACAGGTTTTCTCTGGTCTGAGCTCCCGGAGATGCATTGTAGCAAGCATTATCAATGGAACTGGAAGACCCCTACAAATAAAATCCTACAAACTACTTGAAGGTGGCAGCCCTGCTACTCCATTCCCACCAAGGAGTTTGACGCGAAGCAGGAATACTGTACCCCGGCGGATGCATTATTTTCTTTGCTTGGGGTGTGGGACCGAGCTTGCTTCAGGCTGGAAATGTTTTCATGCATATCGAAACAAACGCGTTCGAGAGTGAACTGGCTGACCACAAGAACCGTGCTACCTATGCAAAAGCGAAGCCCAGTTACAAAGTAGGCTTTCTGGAAAAGAGCTACGATGACAGTGCCTGGTGGGCAAAGTATTGGATACTTGTCCGCTCTGTAAAATAATAGAGATGTAATTAGACATATTAGATACGAGAATCGTATCGTTGTAGCTAGAGAATCTGGGAGAGATCGGCCACGAATCCTTTCCCTAATTAAGTGCGGAGTCACCAGTTGCCAATGACCGATGACCATGACTCAACCCTTTTGTCACTGTCAAAAGTCAAGACCTCCTTAACTGATCAAGTACCGAAACGATCTACAGCGGGACTCAGAACGAACAACAAAACACGAACGAAAAAATGGATCGAGAAAACGTTTCTCATTGACCTTGAAAAAACCTTGCCTCACATCTCACTCTACGGAGTAATCAGTTCCTTTTATTGTTGCAAGCTGAACTGTCGCCGACATATCTGATAAATGAACCTCGCAGCGAATAAACGCGGCAGCAACTCCGCCTCGACGACCAGGCTGCTGAGTTTATTCACAGCTCTGAGTTTACTAGTGTCATGCGCTGCACACAAAGACCGATATAGCATTTCAACCGCTCGAAGCTTTGTGCCTCTGGGTAGTCCGTTTGGCTTTGAAAAGGAGGGCATTTTGAAATCAAGGTGTTTCACTATGAGCGAATGCAGAAAACCCCACGGCGCGAAACCAAGAACGCACCACCTTCGCCTGTGAAAATGGAAGGGGTTCTTCTTAAAGCGATTCAAGAACGAAGCTGAATTCACAACATTCAAGGATGCTGTTCAAAACAATCACACAACATGTGTTTTCGATTACGACATGAGTGATGATCCGTTTGACGGCATAGCAGGGGACTTTGGTGACGGGGAGCGATCGAGTCGGCGAAAGACGGCATTTTGCTGTCTATGGAATCGCAAACCAAGGAAATCTCGTATACGTTCAAAGCGGGCGAAGAAGGGCTCTACTTTCTCATCTACCAAGTATGTCCCTACCAACCGATTACGATATCGAGGTTTGAGCTGGAATTTCATTGGTACAATGTCGACCGTTTTGGGAATCGTTCTTATCTCCCCGTGGGAGAGATGGATCTGCCTTCCATTTACTTCTTCTTCTCCATAAGCTACTTTATTTGCTTTCTAGCATGGGCTGTCAACATTGCCAAGATTCAACGAAGTGGGAAGGGAATATTTTCGAGAAATTCGGATGGTTCTGGCAAACCTGTTGTGTTCGCTATCCACCAGCTGATGTCCTTTCTTATGTTCCTCAAATTCTTGGCAATATTAGCCGAGAGTATTCGGTACCACTTTATTAAAGAGCATGGGCATGCGGACGTTTGGTCTTTCTTTTTTACGCTATTGAGTTTGTGAAAGGAATATTTCTGTTCACGGTCATTCTCTTGATCGGTTCCGGATGGAGTTTCGTAAAGCCCTTTTGAGCTCAAACGAAAAGAGGATAATATGCGCTGTTCTTGTACTTCAAGTCATCAACAGCATTGCCTTAGCAGTGTTGAACCGAGAAATAGCCGGAGAAAAGGATACGACAAATGGACTGCCATCCTGCATTTGGTCGACATTATCTGCTGTTGTGTCGTTCTCTTTCCGATTGTTTGGCAAGTGAACACTTTGGAGCAGAGCATCAACCCGGACGGAGAGGCATACGATGAAGAGCGCGAGAGACATCTTGAATCAGGAAACAACGGAAATATCATTTCGAAGCTCAAATTATTCCGATCATTTTATCTCTTGGTTGTGGCCTACATTTACTCGACCCGCATCATTGTTTACATGCTTGGTTCAGCGCTCGACTACAGACATACCTGGGTGCGACACGTTGTTGTTGAGTTGGTGACTCTTGTCTTTTATGTGGTCGTTGGTTTCATGGTAAGTCTTCTTATGTGGCTTGACGGATGCCTTGCTTGCATTAACTGACGTTCATTATTTCTACCTTAGTTCCGTCCGATGCCACAAAACCCATACCTCAGCGTAAATGATACGGACGACGGAGATAGGGAGTTAGTTATAGTAAGAAAAGTTTAACTGGTTGTTGGTAAATGTAAGAGATGGCTAAAACGATGATAATCTATTTAACGACAGCTTAATAGTTCTTTGTACATGTTTTGTCTGGTCTAAGCAGACAAAGGTACTTTTAATCGGGGACCAGGTGTTCTCTTCCACATCAAGTCCTCTATTACGTTCCCCTCATTGTCTCTAACATCAAAGCGAAGTGGCAGAAAAAAGTCAGAAAGACCAACGGGAGTATTGATTTGGATGCCCTGTCAAATGGATAAGGCGTGTTAGTACGGTGCGAAACAACATGATTGCAATCACGCACGAGTTCGCTCACCCCAAGCATTGCGATTCGCGCATTCGAACCAGCTTGGTCGCCTGCTTTGGCAACAATCTGCAGCATCATGTCGTCAATAGGCTTAAATGTAGCATACGGAAGCTCCACCATGGGGTCGAGCGCGTTGACAATTTGGTCGGCATACGGTAATAAACTGGAAGCCACGAATTTTTGTTGTGCGTCCAGTGCATTCTTTGTGGTCGGGGACACTGGATCAGCGTCGCCGTTGTAGACCGAAGTCACATAGAGCGAGGCGGCAATGGCGGAACCACAACACGTTCCCGATTGACTTTGCCCTCCGATTGATCATACCAACTTGACCATCCACACTAATGCCAACATGAGGACCATACACCACTAAACACGAGCCATTATCCGGAATGTGCGATGTCATGGCAGTGAATCCTGTTAGACCCGAAAATGGAAAGCCTGCCAGACCACCTAAATTGAAATGCTGCCCAAAGTAGCCATAAAAGACTCTTCGAGGGACGATTCACTTCGTCAGAGCACAAGGAGATCGCAACGAGCGTTTCCAGTCCGTAGCCGTAGGGCCTTAGCGCGGCGCTCACTTTTGTCACGAGCTCTGCGTTCGTGACGGCATTTTATAAGCGCTCGCTACTTTGGAGACACACACCTGGAGAGGTATTGTGAGAATGAATGAATCAGCAGATCCTGTAACTCGTGTGACATAGAGGGTGCTTACTTTGTAGGGGTAATTGTCGACAGCGACTACTGCTGACGGGAACGCTCCAGGAAGTAGTGCTCCGCTCACGATTTGTCCAAAGGATTCTCTTCGATTGGTTGCCTCTCGAGCCGATGCTCTTGATTTGGCCACGCCAAGGACAAACGCGTCCGTCGCAGTAAAACAACCAGCAAAACGGAAATTGCCGTAGTCCTGCCCATACTTTTCACACAAGAAAAATTCTGTAGAGCTTCTTAGATGATATGAGCAATCCGATATTGCAATAAACAATGAACAAGCGAGTTATGTCTTGCAACTTTTGAAGCCATTGTTTCACAGGCGGTGTTTTATAAAGTATTGATGGGTGCGTTTCGAGGTTTTGTCACAAACTAGTTTCGCACGGACACCAGAAAATACTAAATACAAATCAGAATATCTTAACCTGAAACAAGTTCGAACGCTTAGCGGTACACGATTCGTTTGTTTGAAACAAAGATCGATGAAAACTGAACACTATAACTCTAGAAAAAATAAAGACGAGAGGATCTTATTGACGCCGTGCTCATTCTACTATTATACGAGTGCTAATTTCATCATCACAAAGCATTCGTCCGACTCTGAAATCTTTTGCAATTATATCAAAACGAAAGACATGCTGAAAAGAAAAAGGTCCTACGTCAAGTACATTGTCCTGTGGTGGTGGATGTCGTGCTCGTTCAGCACCGCACTCCTTTCGGAAGTCCGTAAGCGCGTGCCTTCGCATCAATCGGCTCGTTCTTGGCGTTACTCGGATGACAGCGAATACGAACGTGAGACTGCAGTAGATGTACCGACAGAGACAATGGCGGCATTACCGGAGCCCGATATAATACCAGCCAAACCCAAAATTGTGGTTCTCGGGGCGACGGGGAAAATTGGTCGCTTGGTCGTGCGGCAGCTTTGGAAACAACCAGTTTAGGAGAGGCAACAATCGTCGCTTTGGTAAGAGACTACGACAAGGCTTGCCGCGTCTTGTACGATGATATTTATGTCACGAGTCAATCAAAGAAAAAAGAAACAACCAACGTTACAGATTGTCGAGGCCAATTTGGTGCCACCAGAGGAACTTCCGGGGTATCGCGATGTAGAAGAGCAAGAAGAGGATGAAGAATGGCTCAAGCGAGCGTCTTCGGCTGCTACCTTTATGGAAAATCCGTGAAAGATTATGAGAATAGACAGGAAGACGCAAAGATAGGCAACAGCAATGAAGTCCTGGAGGATGCTATTCGGGGTGCACGGCCATTATAAGCTGCGTTGGATCGGTGCGACCCACGAATATTTGGACAGACTTTTGTTCGTGCCTTTTGCGGATATTGCGCAAGGATGTGAGTTCATGGTGTCAGGACCCTCGGCACCCCTATTACGTCAATTACCTTAGCACGAGAAAAGCTTTGGCACTCGCCGAGAAAGAGCAATTGCGTTGGCAATCCACAAGCACACTGGAGGAACCTGACGGGAAAAAAAGATCGAATATGTCCAGAGACAAGAACGTTGACAGAGTACCGTCACGAATTCGCTTCGTGCGAATCTCGGATCTTTGTTTATCGCAGCAACCCTGGCACTTTGTTCCGCTTCTCACGAATATCATGCACTCGATGGTGTTTCGATACCAAGACATGACCGAACAACTCCTGCAGTCGAGTAAGTTGATCGATACTATAATACTTCGACCTGGCGACCTTTCGGACGAAGAGAAACATCAACACCACAGCCCTTCAAGTCGATCCTTCCGGAAGACTTCCATCACCATCACGTGTGGGTCGCGAGGATGTAGCTTCTTTAGCTCTGTCTTCTGCTTTGTTCCGAATCCGAATGGCAATGGTACGGAAGATCGCCCGCGGGCGGCTCACTTCACACTTGCTGTACGCTGGGTTGGAGAAGATTTACACCCGTACCCAGCTCAAGGGACGTTTAAGGATGGCTTTGCCAGTGCACAGGCTTGTCTTCGCCATATCTTTCAAAATGGATTTCCAACTACAGCCAGACGGCGAAAGATCAAGCCTTATGCTCTGTGTGCAACAATTCCGGTGTATGCGATGTTGTTCCTACTTGTCAGATCTATGACGCATAGCATCCTACCTCTCATTTTTCATACTTGCCAGGGAGAAGCTATTTATCGCCCTTGCTTTCTCGAATATGCGAAGGAGCTGCGGTCGTATGCGGCATTTTCGCTGGACAGGTTGGTTC
This sequence comes from Fistulifera pelliculosa, assembly GCA_026008555.1. Taxonomy (NCBI): domain Eukaryota; phylum Bacillariophyta; class Bacillariophyceae; order Naviculales; family Stauroneidaceae; genus Fistulifera; species Fistulifera pelliculosa. The sequence goes on from BROJ01000515.1 coordinate 103,412, forward strand.
CTCAAGCAATTATCATCCTGGACCCCGCGATTTGGCAAGAGCGTTCCTAAATTTATCTCTTTTCTAGTTAACTATGTGTCTATAAAAGCGCTTTGTACATCATTTTGCTGCACGTAATGAAAGCACTTTTTTGCAAGCAAAGAATAATAACGAAAACTATTATTATTGCAAACGTCCTTATCCTAGCCTCTGCTGCATTTGAGCCATATTCTGCTGCTGTTCTAATTGCGCCTCGTTTGCCTTTTGAAGAATTGCTCCTACTCGTTGCTGAGTCTCCAGGTATTTGGATACACATCGATCCTGTGCATGAAATACAAATAAATGAGGTGACTACCAACAACGAAGCAAAAAAGAACGACTGACTACTCACTGTGCACGTCATTTCGCCCAACGTAATGTCCGGTTCTCGATGACGCCGAGATGCGCACTTTTCGAAGCATGAAGCAGCAATCTTGTTAAAAGGTCTGTGAACACGAAAGAAAAAAGTGAGTCGAGGTAACGCAGACCCACAAAGCCGTTCCAAAACATACCTGTGTACATTTCCATCTCTACTTTGGCAGCCTGCACAGGGTCCGGCCCTTGTTGTTGTCCACCTGCAAGCCAGCTCATGTTCGCGTTAGACTGTTTAAAGGGGTTTCTGAAAAGGGAAGACTTTGCAAACGCGTTCGTCAATGTTTTGTTGTGATATGTGAATGCAGGCTGCCTCCATCGCGTCGCGGTAAAAGTTGGTCTGTTTTGGCGTTCAAACCTGACATTGAAAAGCAGCTATACAATTCCAGATTCCATTCCGAATGTAGCATTTTGTTCAAGCTCAACAG
>BROJ01000516.1:0-25937 GCA_026008555.1 Fistulifera pelliculosa
ATTCTAAGGCAGCAGCACGTTCAAAAATGTCACGGAAAGCGTGACCCCGAGCGGTTGAAAGAGATTTCGCTGTTCTTTTCGAAGTCTGCTTCCTATCGGGCCCAAATCAAGGCAGCAATCTTTCACACGTTAGCTGCCCGAGCATTATGCTGCCCCAGGCCCACTTTGGAGCAAGGCGAAATATCAATAATCTCATAACAAATAAAAGACATCTGATGTTCGTCGTTGGCTTATTTGAGCGACGTGGGGTCTAGGTTACGTTGTGGATGTCAACAGAAAAGGACTCAAGCTATTTTTTTCTTTCAACCATGTAAACTACCATTTCGTTGCAACGATGGAAAAGCTGAAGGAGGTTTGTCATAATCCATAATGCTCTTCAACCCGAGGGCAATGCATGGCGCCTATAGAGAAGAACACGATCTGGAAACTATCTTCTTTGCGGTTTTTTCTGTCTAACTTTGCCTTGCACCCGTCGGCGGTCAGTCGCACTCGGCACTCAGCAACTTTGCGCATTGGACAACGCGCTGATTTAGACAATGGCGATAGCCTTGCAACACAAGGTACATTTTGGCAAATTCGTTTCACTTTAAATAAATGCTCTGAGATAAACAAATGCCGCTCCTTTTCTTTTCTTTGCTGTCGCTCTTCACGCCGGCGCATGCGGCTGATACTGTAGTAACCCAACGTCTCCTTCCGCATCATGTTGTGGCGCGTCGACGCCGTATCCTGACAGAAAACATTGTCGAGGGAGAAAAGGATCGATTCATGAACTCGGAGCTGCAACCGCGACAATACGGAAGCCATCAAGATCGATCCACGGCCTTTTTGGTAGCAGTAGCAACACGAATAGTAATAATAACGATCCTACGGAACAAACAGCCAAGCAAGTCTCTGTTATATATCAAGGATATGGAGTAAGTTGCTGTCGAACTTGAAGGATAATTAAACAAAACATTCAACAGTGCCCTAAAACAACTCACATCCGCTTTGTGTCCCCGAACAGACCCACTACGTCGATTTATGGGTCACCCCCGCAACGACAAACTGTCATTATCGACACTGGATCAGGTATTACCGCATTTCCATGTGCCTCGTGTACACATTGCGGCGTGCCTGAATATCATGCGAGTCGCTTGTTTCAGCAAGACGGCAGTATCACGTTCCGCTTGTTCAATTGTGACGAATGTACGGGCTATCAGACGCACTGCGATTGGAAAGGACAAACGTGTCGGATGGAAGCGTTGTACGGGGAAGGAAGTTTCTGGTATGCTCAACAATCCGAAGACGTGGCGTATTTAGGGGCTCGCATTATAGACCTGTTCATCAGGATCAAATAGGAAACCTGTCAGTGACTTGGATCCGACTGCTGGAGCGGCACTGGCGATTCGGCTGCAATTCTTTGTCAAGATTTTATCACGGGTCTTTTGTGCCACAGTTGGCCGATGGGATCATGGGAATGGATCGGGATCAAATGAGCTGGGTGCGTCAATTGAAAAACAGGGAAAGTAGACCGAGAAGCCTTTAGCTTGTGCTATGTACGGGCTCCCAATATTTTGAAAGACGGATCCGAGGCGGGGACGCTCAGTTTGGGAGGCACGGATACGCGTTTGCATCAAACGCCTATGGTGTATACCGATCGTGCTTTGTCATGGGAGAGTGGTACGGCGTACACATTCGGAAAGTTTATATTCGAGAAGGCGGAGGTGGAAACTCGGTACAACCGTCGACGAACCACCTCAAAATAATTCCCATGAAAGTCGACGAAGATGAAATGAATACAGGCGAAATCATTGTAGATTCTGGAACGACGAACACATTTCTTCATAAAAGCATTGGCGATGCCTTGTATGCTCAATACAAGGAAATGACGGGTCACGATTGGGGCACGACTGGAAGACGTTAACACCGGAAGAACTCGATCGGCTCCCACGATACTCTTGCAGCTTCGGGGAGACGAATCGCGCAATAAACAAGTAGTCGAAGATTATGGAAAGCACGGCGTGGTTCCGGGCCTCGTCGGACAGCTTGATCCTCAGCATCCGTACGATGTGTTGCTCGCTATTCCACCCTCTCATTATTACGAATTCCGCCCAGATACAGGCAAAGTGGCAAACCGCCTCTTTGCTGATGGACGAGGATGAGCATTTTAGGGGCCAACAGTATGATGGGGCATGACATCTTGTTTGATCTAGATCACAATATACTGGGATGGGCTGAAAGTGATTGTGATTATGAACAATTACTAGAGAAAACTACGATGGAGCGTATCCACCAGAATGGAAGGAGCCCGTCGAAATGAGTTGGTTGGAGGGACGCTCCCGCGATGCCGTTTGCCAGGGATTTTTATGCCAGCTCTCGTGCACCGCCCTCATGGTCGTGGGTCTCTTTGTGGCGCATCAGAAGTTTTTGAAGGAAATAGTAGCTTGGATCGCCAGCTGTCCCATGTGGAGCTGGAAATGCAAAGCCCGCCTTCTTTCCGGGATTCTGACTTCTAAGAAATGCCTTACGGGTGTGCCCAGCCAAGCTGATATCTGCATGACAGTGCTTTCGCTCATTAATGTCAGCTATGTTCCGGCATGGAACCTTAGCCTAAATGTCACAACCAGAGTCGAATGCATTGAGCGTTACCTAATACCTCCAGCATGTAGACTACTAGTTTTGCAAGAAAGAACTTATTGCGCATTCCTTGTCGCTCTAGATTGCACATGTCGCCGAAGCTAGGAGATGGCCAAACCCAGTCATTTGTAGATCATCGGTGTTCTTCGGGAAGATGAATGCGAAGTGCGAACGAGGACTTCTCCGGTGTCTCCGCATTCCCCGAGCAGCATTGTCATCGCGCACATCGTTGTGACGTGTTACATGTTATGTGGACTTTATACTTTATAGAGCCGGCGTGGTTCTCATTATTTCTTGTTATTCATTCTTTCGCACCAATGCCTTCCGCGTTGCTGGTTGCTGTGAGCGTTCAGCACGACTGTGTAGCTGTGTAGAGTGTATACTGTAGACTGCAAACTAAAAGTCATAAAACCTTCTCATTACTCTTTTCTGAGAGATATCGGGAATCTCCATGTTCTATCAGGATTCGGTATCAGCTTCTGAGTAATAAAGCATACGTGAATTTCTCCGAAAACAATATTCTTGTTCCCAGTTAGTTTTCTGGTCACAACAATTATAAAGATCAACGGCCCCATTCCTTAAGATGTTTCGTTTCAATACTCAATTTGCTTATCGACGATGACCTATTCTCTATTCTCTTATCCCTGCATCCGTGATCGCTGCGTGTCATCGGGGAACGGCACTTAAGGCATCGTTGATAAGATTGTGTTTGGAGGGCGGCCAGAGTTCTCTCGAATTCTCAGCTTGTTGTGGCTTCAATAGGCAAAACAGTCATTCGAAAGGGTTCAAACATCGGAGTAAAGAATTTCCATGGTTCTTCAGGATTAGGACGTACTGTTTGTGCATAGTTGACAGGCTGAAAATCTCAACAGAGTCACATGCCAATTCTTTCGTTTTCTGTTGAAAGGTTTGTGCTTCCCGAAAAGCACACAAAACAAACATTCTCATTTTGCAAACATCATGATCTCTTCACCTTTCACCGCAGCTACTACGCTCATCTTCGATCTCGAGGAATTGCATACAAGTTGTCTGCCTTTTCAGAGGCTGACTTGGAACCTCTCCCGTTTCAGGAGGAGAACGGATGGCTCTCTAATGATCGTACCATTTGCGACTTCGAGACCACGTTTTCTGGAAGAAATACCGACAGTGCTCTCCAAACTAACTCGTCATTTGTTCCTCTGATGCAAAACATCAAAGAAGATCCTAGCAATGCGCTGCTAGAATCAATGTACAATCCTCTGTCAATGGCGCTCATCTTGAACAACCTTGTGAAAAACAACTTATCAAACGACGATACTCCTGGACCACGCAACAACGATGTTGTTTGCTCTCGCGGAAGACGTTTCTACGAACTTCCTGGCTGTGTCCGGTTCCGCAAGATAGTTCTCGACTTCATTCCGTCCTACGTCAGTGCATCGTCCAGGGTTGACAAGTCGTCTGTCATAGCCATGATCATTGACGAAGTGTTGAATCACGAGGACGGAAATGTTCGCTTTCTCAAATACCAAGCGTCAACAAAGACGTGGAACGTCATGGGCAAAGACCAGATTCGCGATAAGGTTGGACATGCTCTCAGGGAACTGATTGAAGACATGAATCGTAACGAGCGTCTTGCTGCTTTTCGGTAGTAACCCATATCTGTCTGGCGTATCTGATTTATAGCTTATATTTCAACTACTTTCAAATCCATTGCTGATACTATCATCGAAGTGCCGCACGTTTCGTCAAACAAATATAGGCGCGGTAGGTATTTCAAATCTGGAATCCTCTTTGAATGACAGAAAAAGTCTGCTGGGTTGTGAGCATCCTTACAAACTATGTTTTTCTTCTGATTGTCCGAGTCCGATTGACAAACAAAACGGATAAAGTCGATGCAAAATGTGTATTTATTAATGAACAAGTAGCTCTAACATGTGTAAGATCGACCTCCAAGATACTTCACTGTGTTTCGGCAGTAAGTCGAAGGGTGCAACAGTGGGAAATGATTTATTGTCGCTGAACAATCGCACCCACCAATGGTGGAACAGGAGACGCCAATCTCAAAGCGTCTTGTTGCAGTAAAGATAGTATTCCGTAGGGCGGTTGCGCTGGACTCTGGTTGATAACTAGTTTCTCAATTTTGTGCTGCGAAATCAGCCCCGACGCAGGATCCAAAGTGTAAAGCGAAATTCCATCTATATGCAAAGGACGACCCCAAGGTACTTTTGGAATCAAAACGGCGTGCCAAGCAATACGAATCGATGAACGGCAAAAATCGTATACCATACGATGTTTTACAACAGGTTTCGGGGCGAACCAGAATCGACAAAACGTTTGAAGGAAAGCAATCGCCGATTTGTATTTTTCTAAGCCAGTCAATTGAACGCCAGATGGATCTAAAACCTCCAAATCCTCATGGTAAATTGAATAATCTGATTGAAAGAGGCGCGTTAGAAAAGTGATGGCTCGCTACAAATATTTCTTTGAATTCCCACGAAAACATACCTGGCGATTCCGTCAGTATATTCTGCATATCTTTTCGTAGAGTATCCATAGCACGTCCCAAATGAATCTGAAACTCTTGTCGTTCATCCACGATCTGCTGTAACACGGTAGGCAAGGGCGCTTTGTCCGGAATCACGGGCGCCTTGCTTTCCGCTCGCATTATGTTTCGCTGCTGCCGTTGCGGCGCTACGAGATACCCATCTGCTTGCGCAATCAAGTAAATTGAAAGGAATAATATTGATAAGACTCCCATGTTGCGATCTATTTCCAAAGAAGCATTGATTCGGAAACGTATGTGTTCAACACAAATGGTTTTGGTGAATCTTTGTGGTCGCTGAACCATGTCGGAGGAACGTCGGCGCTGCGTCGGCGGTGGTCACCAAGGTCTCGTCTTTACAATAGCTGAGAGTGTACATTCCGGCCGTCCGGCGTCGGGCACACGCACGTAGTACGTAGAAAAAGCAAGCTGTGCGAGTGACGCACGATTTTCCTTGCTGCAATTTCAAACTGCCTTCTACGGTGGTTCTCGTACTTTTTTCTACCTGGTTTCAGTCCGGTGAACTAGCGTCTCGCGAACGCTGACGCCGATGGTTCTTTGGAGATTCTTATTCGAGCAGCGACTCCTCTAGCTAGGTATACTAATAGGTCCTACTCCACTCATACAAAATCCAAATCAATTAGAAATAAAACTACTACAGGAACAAAAGCTCTAAAAATTTCTTTAAATACTTCGCCAAGATTAAGAATGAGCCAGAACTCGTTTCGGCTGCTACGGCTTGACACAAAGGGGATCGTCTTAAATTGACTTGTTTTCGCTTCCCAGTTGCAACGTCCAGTTCCATTGACTGGGCGTGTACTGTCGCAACTCCAGGCCAGCCATTTCAAGCAAAATTCGACTGGCTCTCGCCGAATCCGTGTTGTGATACTGATCGGATGCGTAGACGACTTTGGCAATGCGAGACTGAATGATGTATTGGGCACAAGCGTTGCAAGGGAACAATGCGACATAGATAGTAGCACCTTCGCAAGACTCTTGTGAATTCAAAATAGCATTCACTTCGGCATGACACACGTACATATATTTCGTATGCAAGGCGGATTCGGCTTGACGGTGCCAGGGCAAGTCATCGTCGGAACAGCCTGCAGGAAAACCATTGTAACCTAGTCCCACAATGTGTCGACGGGAATCGACAATACATGCCCCAACGGTCGTGTTGGGATCTTTGGAACGTTGTGCGGTCAGAAAAGCAAGAGCCATGAAATAATCGTCCCATGTCAAAACGTGTTGACGCTTGAGCGATTGAATCGGGAAATGTAACCTGCTTCACGCTTCAACAAATCGAGATGTGCTTGATTCACGTCCAATGGGTCCTGTGATTTCGGTTGAATTCCTTCCTCTTGTTCTGTCTGATTCAACGCACTACGAAAATCAATCTCCACCCTTGTCGTTTCCGGAACATGCCGTTCCAAATGAACACCCGCCAATTGAAGAATCACGCGACTCGCCTTTTCCGAGTCCACATCGCGAGCACCGCCGCATGTTACAGGCAAAGCATAGACCACAGTCGAAATATCGGACGCTTGTGCAATCACTTTGGCGCATTCGTGGCAAGGAAAGTGTCGCGTATAGAGAATAGTCCCGGGCCTCGCGTACTCTGTACACGACGGTTCAAGACGGCATTCGCCACGGCATGCACGACATAGGGGAGGGTCCGTGCAACCACTGTCCACTCGCCTTCCACGGAAGCATATCATCCGAACAGCCAATCGGAAAGCCATTGTAACCAATTGCAATGACACGCTGATCGTGCACGAGACACGCACCCGAAGGAGTCTCGGGGTCTTTGCTGCGGAGCGCGGATAATTTGGCAATTGACATGAAGTAGTCGTCCCAAGAGAGAAATGATTTGCGTTTTTGACTGGATGCTGTATCGTATTGAATGGTTTCGCGCAGCATAGATGAAATCGCATTGTGGTCGGTGAGAGGAGTGCGTGTGAGCGGGCGTATTGTTTTTGGGAAGACACGGACGGTGTAATAAATAGCTTTCGATTTTCGTCCAAATTCGAACGAATCATTTTGTTGTCCGGTGTTGCTGCTGCAGAACACTGCTCGTCGCCGCAAGTGCAGCAATGACAGCTCGGCCCTCTTTTGACTCCTCCTTTGTTCATTCGTACTATTGGAAAGGCCGTTATCACCGGAAGCACGAGAATGAATAGTAGAATGTATTTAATGATTGATATAGTAAATATGGTGCTGCGAGAAAGAGGCGAGGCGTAGGGCTCTTCGGCTCTCATGGTCCGCGGCAATTGTTGTTGATGTGAAAGGTCGCCGGCATGTCGAGCAACAAAAGGAGGAAATAAAGTTCAGGAGAGCGCGAAACGAGACGTGCTCGGTGCGACATGAACTGAGTTTGTACTATAAAGCGAACATTTTCGTGATCAGACGTAAAACGTAAACGAATTCGTTGCTGTGCAACTCCGCCGCCGCCTCATTCACTTTTGTTCCGACAACTAGAGGGCAACCGAACTTTATTATTATAGCTTTGATTAATTCATTAACAAATAAACGAACAGGAAAAGAATGATTACGCTAAAGACAGCTCTCCTGTTTTGTTTCTTGACAGCCAACTGCTTCGCAGCGACAGCCTTTGTCGCTTCTTTTCCTTCATCCAAGCCGACCACAATAACGTCACTACATGTCGAGCCCAACCGCGTCAACGGTCTCGCAGGGAGCATCAAGAACAAATTCAAGCTGCAACGGATTTCAGATCGCTTCAAGGATGAAGATATTAGTCAAGAAGCCGCGCTTTCGGCTTCCTTGTACATGAATCCGGAAACCATCCATCTGGCTCCGTCGGTCAAAATTACATGGGAAACCAATGTTGCGAAACACATTTTAGCCCTCAAACAAGTCAGCAACCCCAATCGCCCTCTCATGGTCGGCGTTGTCGGTATTCCAGGCTCGGGAAAACAACGAGCTGCGATATTTTGGCCCAATTGTTGGGCGAAGAACGATGTCTCGTCATGCCCATGGACGGATATCATTACAGCATGGCACAATTGATGGAATTTCCCAATGCGGACGATGTCATTTATCGGAGGGGTGCGTGCGATACCTTCGATGCGTCGAATCTGGCCAAAGATCTCGAACGAATCGCGCATGGTCGGGAGCCGTCGGTGTCGATTCCGGGCTTTGATCATGCCAAGGGTGATCCAACTCCGAATCAACATTTGTTTGATCGAAGCAAGCATGACATCGTCGTTTGTGAAGGAATTTACTTATTACATGATCAGCAAGGATGGGAACATTCAGAAATTTCTGGATTGGACTATCTATATCGAAGCGGACATTGATGTCTGTATGGAACGACTGAAGCAACGCAACAAGTGCATTCCAGGGTATACAGCAGAAGAGATTGATATTCGGTGCGATGCCGTGGACCGCGTCAATGCACTCTTGGCCGAAGAGACGGCTAGCAAATACGCTTCACAAATCGTCCAGTCGGGAGCTGTGTACTAGGTTTACTCGTCTTTACTAGGCAGTGCGATCTAATATCTTGTTATTGCTTCGGTTTAATTTGTTTAAGCATTAAATACTCCGCTGAATGGACTATAGAACGTTTTATTAATAAAACAAATGAGCGTGTGCGGGTCAAAAACGTTCCAATTTCTTCTGTTTTAGACGGCGAACTCGGGGCTCGGGGTCTAAGGTTTTCATTCTACAGAATACTCGCGGTGCTGGTGGAGGCGCTGGTGGGTTGTCCATTCTTCAGCAATCACCATTAAATATTTCTTTAGCTCTCTAGATTTCGTTTTACTCGTATGTTGTTTGTCTCTAGCTGCAGGTTTTTTTACTTGCTTTTCGGCATTTCAATTGAAAACCCATCATCGGTACATAAGTACTGCACTTGACACTTGACACTTTATTACAGGTACTAGGTACTACACCTCATGAATATCGGCTTCGGGCTTCGGGTTGGAGGTGTGTCACGTGTCACTTGTCATTGTATCACTAAGTAAGTAGTGCAGCAGTAAAGTTGCCCAAGCGGTCATCGGTCATCGGCGGTCAGTACTGTTCGCGGTGTGTGGATCGTGAAAGATTACAAAGTGTGTTCGTTCCCGAATGGTCACGCGTCACGCTTCGGCTTCGGCATTCGGTCGGTACCATAGATCCGTAGGTATTTTACGACACTGGGTGCTGAAAGGCTGGAGTTGCAGTTTGTCAAGTGCCGGAAGCCGTTGGTCGTTCAGTCGGTCCAATTTTTCTGTAGTGTCTCTGGTCTCTGTGTCTCTAGACTCTAGATACCATTATAAGGCTACTCTAGCTAGTATTGGATATTGTTTTTGTTTTGTCGTGTGCTGCTTTGCAGTTTGTTCTATGTTGAGTGTTGAGGTTAGACACATCAGCGATTTCGAATTGCACTCTTGTACAACGTACTACTGGTAGAAGAATTACGTACTTTCACTTTTACAGAGACGTCCGCCTCGCACTGGAACAAAAGTACTTTCCGACTTGGCTAAACTTTATGTCGATGGAGTGTCAAGCGCCGTCACCACGTCTGATACATTTGTGTGGTAACACCGGAAAGCGTTCGTGTAGGGAGCGGTACTACGCACTTCTTGTCCGCACTCTCGCATCCATTTGAAGCTGAAAGCTGGAGGAAGACCTCAAGTCAAAGCAAGCTCAACAGAGTCACAACCATCGTTCATTCCCTCCCGTAGTTGTTTGCGTTGAATTAGAATCTCTTCTTTGTATATATATATATGTTTACAGAGAAATCGGTTCGACCATGCCAAGAATTCTTTCACGCAATCTTTTGCTGTACCGAAGGCGACGCAGCTTGACATCATCAACCTATGCCAAATCGAATGGCTCGCTCAAAGACGAATCATCAACGCTTTCGGCTGCTACCGGGCCGTCTGCTACTTCTTCAACGTCGACTTTGCTGAGCTCTTGTAAATCAAAACAACTGTTCCCATTCGGCTTGAGCGCCGTGGCGGACGATAACGATACGTGGGGGCAATTCGTTGACCCATCGGAGGTTGAAGAAGAGTTTGTACGGAAAAGCAAAATACTTTCTCGGCGCTCTTCCTCTACGTAATTTTGGGAATGGCTTCCATGTCTTGCACAAATGATCACTGTTGAATCTCCAATCAGAATAATCCAGTCTGTCTTTTTCTGCCGAAGAAAAGTTGCTATGTATGCTAATGCCTATCTGTCCCTGTCTCCAGTTTCGCTTCAATTCCACCTGCTATTCTACGAAAACATAATCCGAGCCGAAAATAAAATGCTACGCTTTATCACTTTCCAGTTTTAGCCCTTTTCTTCATTCGTTCTTTCAAAGCTAGTCTCCTTTGTTGGCCGCTGAGCTTCTCGGACGTTTTTTCCTTCTCCGCTTCTGCAGCTTGCTTCACCTCGGCCTCATAGTCTTCCTGGCATCGCGTACAGAGACGATCCGCGTCATTGGGACCCTTACCTTTATAACAAGGAGCATCCGGCTTTCGAAGATCAGGCGGGTTGACTGCACGGGGTGGTGGTTGCCACCAATCAGGAGGTTCTAGGTTCCGTTTTGCAATCTGCTTGCAAACCATCTGGACGTAATCCAACAATGCCCTCCGACCTACATACTTTTCATAAAATAGCTTTGCATTTTCGCCAATCTTTCGGCATTCATCGTCATGAGCGCGGCACCAGGCGATTTTCTCCTCCAGATCACTCAAGTCAGCCTTGACTGGAACGTGGTCATGATACGGCTTTAGCAAAGGGAAATACCACATGCGATCTGCCACCTGTCGTGGTTCTACCTTCAAAATGACGGATCCGAGACGCATCATAAAGCCGTAACGACATGCAGCACAGTGCCCGTCGACGTAGACCAGATATTTGTATTTCGACTGCTCGTAGATAGGTGTGAAGTGATGGCGGCCGGCTGTGAATTCAAACTCTTTGGGACCTGCATGCACCAAGATCTTGTGAGTATAAGTGATAATCAACAGTATCAAGCCCAATCATAGATTCAAATACGTACGAAGAAAGGTCATTGCGCTGTCTGCTATCTTTTGTCGCGCACTGAGAAGTCAAGAACAAATAATGAGAGGCAAAGATGAGATAACTGGCAGATTTCGACAAAAGCAGCACCTTTCGTCTGTACACTCACAGTTCCAACCAACAATTGCTCCATCTAGGTACGGTTCTTCTCCGCCTTTCACGGGATCGTCTTTCCACGCATGTGATAGATATGCCACTTTGAGTCGCTGGTTATTCTCAATTGTAGTCCCTCCACCGGTAGCTGTACCACGAAAGAAAGCGGTTGCTATGCGCCCATCGTCCCATGCGCGCTCAAATTTGCGAAAATTGGCTTCCGTGAATAAGTCTCGGGGGCTCCATTCATCTCTATGGAACCATCTGGTAACGTTTCGTGCATAAATGTGTGGGAAACACCAAACCGCAAGCAGCTTCCCAATCTTCGGAACTGGGCCACGGTATGTCGGTGAAGCGATCGGGTGCAGCAGCATAAAACGAGACGATCGGAGCATACGTTGGAAATTTGTGCTCATCGACCAAATCAACATCTTGCTCCGGATCGCGGTCGTCTTTATCAAAGATGAAACCATATGGCTCCACTGGAACGCCTTTGTCGACATTCACTTTGAGCTGAGGATAGTCACGCTTGTTCAAGAAAAACTCGCAATCCGGTAGCTTTCGTTCCCTGGCAGCTTCTCCGAGCATATCACGCAGTGGAGCCAAAAAATGATCACCCCAGTGCTGCGACTTCGATTTGTCTTCTAGTTTGGTCAACTCGTTGCAAATAATGTTTCCGTTGGCCCACCACTTGGATCGATCCGGCTCTACTTGCTCTTCTCGGTACAATCCTGCTTTTTGCAAATAATACGTTTCCACCGTCCCGTCATTCGCTTCCAGCCGTAATCGATCACCCCAAACATTCCGATAGTCGTCGTTGACAAAGGAGCAAATATCCTGAGTTTCCGTCCCGAATCATGACATATATACCGAACTTCATGTGATGAAACAAGTATTTGAGAGAATTCATGACGCTCACCGGAGTCATGCATCGGTGAAAGGGTACGTTTAATCGTTGAGCAATGGCTTGTACGGCAGGCCAGGCTTCTTCGCTTTCGTAAATGTTTTCAGACGAAGGAATGGGAGCATCTCCGTAATTGCGGGGACTTTTCTGGCGAACGATGTCTCGTGACGAGCTTTTCCATATTGGGTAGGAGTAGCTTCTCAATTTGGTCCCAGCCAATCAGTGTGGTGAATATGTGTTGCAAATGAGGAAACTCCGGATTGCTGCCTCCATGGTACTTGACGTAGTTTTCCATAAATTCCGAACACTCCTGTTTCGATTCGAAACGAGGCACGCCATTGGGAAATCGCGATGTGGCGTCCAGCCAATTCAACGAGTCGCCCTTGGGACCGAGCAGTCCTCGGATTTCCGGTGGATTGGGTATACCAGAAATCATGTTGCTGGTGTATATTGGTTTTGTGTTTATGAATTAGCTAGTTATTGAAAGAACGAGAAGCGACTTATGCGAGAGATGAAGATATAGATAGATAATAAGTGAATGGCTTTCAAATAATGCGATGTTGTTTGTTGTTGGTCTGCAGCGATCTTTTGTGTGTCAACCAACAGTTGCGAAAAGATCGTTCCGGTTCTCATCACAATTTTTTTTTGTCGATACTTCTGTGTGAATAACGCACCGGTACTCAGGACTGTACAACATACATCGCATCCATTTGCTGCTCGTCTCCCGCTGCCATTCATCCGATCATAGATCGTTCGAAGGATTGTTGTTTGATTGACTGGTTGCTACTTTGTTTGAATTTCAAATCATTCAATAGCAGAAACAGAAATGGCCTTTTCGTTCGGGGCGGGCAGCGGGCCGGCTCCTGCACCAGGATTTGGTTTTGGGCAAACGCCTTCAGCAGCAGCGCCAGGTGGTTTTGGGGCGACTGCGCCTCCTGCTTCTTCTGGTTTTAATTTTGCGTCTAATCCAGCTCCGTCTCCCAGCTTTGGTTTCGGGGCTAGTTCTACTGCAGCGCCTCCGCCTTCTGGGGTCTGGGCGGTACGGGTAGTCAACCGCAACAGCAACAATCGACAAATTATGTTGAGGCATCGGACTTTGAAAAGACGTTTCCTGGAAAGACGCTAGCAGCCAAGCTCATGGTAGTTCTTTCCGACGACTTTTCTTCTGTCCACGTACAACAAGAGTTATTGGATCTTCTTCCGGAGTGTCAGGATTGGCTACTGAGCCTGGATGTCCCTACAATGGTTCCGGCCAACCAAGCCATTCGACAGCAAATGGAACAGCAACAAAATGTCAAGCTAAGCAATGGGCAAGTCGCTCCTTTGAATAAGAAACTCTTGCAACAAATCAAAAGTCTCTCAGACGACTTGCATATATCGGAATCGGATGCGATTGCTTTATTGGAGCACGCAGGTACTGATAGCGTCCGACAGGAATTACCGGGGCCGTTTGTGGTGCCCGTCAGTGACAAAGCTTCGCCTTTAGTAGATAATGTCACATGGGCTGCACGAGAATTGTATTTCTACGATCGCATGTTGCAATTCAAGTGTTTATTACAGTTGTGGCAATGGAGAGCCGGAGCCGTTATTGCGGATCCGCATCATTGTGCAAGAATATTGATGGCGACCGACGCTTTGCTGGAAAAGGGTTTAATCACAAACATAATCAGTTTTGTTCAAAATGCTACCATGCGCATCGGAAAGTGGATGGCGGAAGTCGCAAAGATGGAGGCGGAAGAGGAGGCATCTGCGACGCTCAACAATATGGGTCGTAAGGAAAAGAACTATGCGAAGCTTCATTCACAACAGATTGTCCAGGAACGACAGTGTGTCATTGAATGCCTCTTTTTTTATCGCGTATCATACACAAATGAAGTGCCAAGAAGTCGTTGATATTGTTGATTTAATTCGTCAATTGACGAATAGTGATGGACCTACCGGTGGGCTTCCTATTCTAGATCCGTTCAATGACGTTCCAGATGTTCATCATCCAGGGCATGCAACTTCGTCGCCGTGGGGATCGACTACGACAGTGCTAAAGAGCCGCGAGGAATGGGAGAAGGAATGGATTCAACAAGGCTGGACCTCGGGACGTGCTCCCCTGTCTCGTTGTGTGGCTATTCTCACCATGACTGTCGTAGCCGCCCTCGACACGAAAACCCTTTTAATGGATCGGAAGGCACATGGCCCCAATACGTTTGGCGTGGTAAGTAACAGCCTTGCGACGATATCTGTGCTCGTTTCGTTCAGTCTTCTCAGTCTCACTATCGTCACAGGGAAACGCGCTCCTGCCACAAGGAAGCTCTTCTTTGGATGGGATTTATGCTCTTAGTCAGCGTTTAAGCCAAGATGCACAAGACAGCTGGGAGCGCAAGGACATACTTGGATTAATAATGCTTGCTCATGCTATGCTTTGCGATCCTGCCCAGCTGTATTGTCGTCACCCCGTGCGGGCGGGCACTCGTCTCCACTTTCTGGAATGACTGACTTGAAAAACTCTGGCGTGAGTGTATAGATGCACCTCGGTCTTTCAAGTCAATTACTTATGCCCGGTTATCACTACTTCCTGCATTGCATGTACCTCTAAGTCCCTTCTCGAGTACGAGCTGCGACGTATCGGAATTTTTACTATCAACACTTTCTGATTTTGCTGCCCACTACTTGGACACTCTCAGCATCAGTGGCGGTTGGCCGATTTCAAGAGAAAAATGGATGCAAGAAGCAAAGAGGATTTGAAGATTCGCCAGGCTCATGAAGAGCAACAGCGGCAATTCGCTTACCAGTTTAACACCTCCTGGGGCGCATCGCAGCAAAGCCCGAATGTCATGTCGGATACAATCGATTTGACACAAAGACCCGACTGCATGGACGACCTGATCGCATTCGCGTCCGCTGTGTGCTCTCTTGAACCCCACTTCGCAGTGAAGTTCTGGGCAGTCGAAGAATCCGACGGCGATTCACAATACGAGCTTGCTCGTAGTCGCACTCTTTGTGATCTAAGGGACCAGCAGAATGGTGACGACAGTCTCCGAGCATCGTACGTGTCCTTTCTAGCTGGTCTTGCCATTGCATCGAGCCACGATGGAATGCTTGATGGTGCCGCTGCTATATACGACATGTTGTCAGACGAAGTGTCTCAGAGTCCCGATGACGCTATGACATGGACGGCGGTCGTGCAGATACTGAAATGGTACGCTACCCAACTCGGTTCCGACACTTCATCGAACGCGCAATCAGGTACATCCCGAACACAATCAAGGTCAGGAACATCCTATTACTATGATGATGACAACACGCGTTCGCTGCATGAGCAAGCTGCGCCTACTGTCACATCCGCGAAGGATCGCGAACTTGACGAGGGCAACATCTTTTTCCTTTTGGCAAACCTTTCATTAGTCTCGAACGTCGTTGCGAGGGTTCCAGTTGCCCGTTTGCGTTTGCTACAAATCAGTGCGCCTTCGTACAGCTCTGACGGCAGTGAGGTTGTCAAACAAGATTCAATCTTGCAAGTTATGTTCGACTTGTTAGTAAAGCAAGTTACGCCGGAGATTCGAGGCAAGATATTCTCCACAATTTCCGAACTAATAAACGTCGAGGGAGTCGACAGTGACAGCGCCAAGCAGATGAATGACTATGTCAGGGAGTGCTGGAAACTGGTAGAAGAATACCAAGTTCTTCCCATTTACCTCTTAGAGCAATATCCTTCCCTTTCTCCTTCAGAAACACTTGAGATCCCCACTTCTCTTTTCCTCGAACTCGATGTCGCTGGTAAGTATTGACGGATATTATGAATGTTCATAAGTTGAAAAGGTTCTAACTTTGTTTTAGGTGGGCTCCACTCAGCGCAAGTCCTGGCTTCCAGCTGATCCGCGGTATTCTATTTTGTATGAAATGGAGTACGTCGAAGCTGCCGTTGAGTGTACCCCTCTACGGAAGGTTTTCTTGCCATGTTAAAGTCTCTAGTGAAGAGCGGCATCTGCCCTAGTGATCTTGGTTCGGTCTGGCGAAGCCGGACAGGATGCACGCCTTACATAGAATATGTCGTCGATTTCATTCTCCCGAGACTAGTTCAACCTTTTCAAGGATTCCCGTTTTACATTTCCGGTGCAGCAATGATAAGTTATCATTAGCTGCTCTGGCCTGCGAAGTCGTGAAAGAAGCACTTTCTAATTACATGATATCGGATGAGACAAGCAATCCATACGATTACTGCTTGTCGAAAGCAAGGGCGACTCTGGGCATAAACAGTCTTGCCAGTTCTGTTGTCACTCAGCCGAAGCTTGTTGAAGGTCCCCGATTATTTTCGAGACTTTGGCCTTCCAATAAACGGGACTGTGAACTCTGCTGAAGGCCCAATTGGAAGAATAGAAAGCAGCATAGCAACTGGTGAACTGGCAGAAACATCCAAACCTGGATTTCCAGCCTCGAAAAGTATGGGGCTAACTGTGTTGTCGAGCATTCTCTCTTTGGCCGATGCGCCTCTATTTGAGGCCCTTGTACTTCTGTCCAGAGACCTTTCAAAAGAACTTCCTGGTTGTACAGCTTCCGATACGTTTTCCTTGTCAGCTTCGCTCTACGGTGCTACTCCTCCCTCGTACGTGTCGTCAAAGGATGGAAATCGGACTTTGAGTTCTCCCTTCTCTGCTTACAAAGCTCTAGAAGCACTACGGCCGTCCCTGTCGTCACCTACTGTCCTAGGAAGTTCCAGGAATAAACAGAGGGGCAATCTGGCGATTTTACAGATCATGTGTGCCGCCCTGGCTCGCGAGGATGCACTGTTGGCGTTAAACGAATCTGCAAAAGAAAGATGTCCGTGGTTCCAATATTGGGGTTCGAAGCAAATGGGCAGCGCTACTCGACTTTAAACGAAAGGGACCTGCATTTGACACGACTCTCAAGTCATATCGAGTCCGTTGACGTGCGCTCTTCTTTTGTTCTGGATCTAATCGCTTTATCATCTGCTACAGGATTAGTTGAAGATTCGTTTGTGCAACGAGCTTCTGCAGCAACTGCACTCATCTTTATATCCAACGGTCTTTAGGTTCGTGGAGAGAATGCGACTTGTTGGTTCGTCGGCGGGATGGCCGTAATAGACTTTGGCACGCGCGTTTGCCTCTCAGCTCATTTACGCCTCTGAGTTGCTTCCCAATGAACCAGCGTCTGAGCTTATCGAGATCATTCTGGGTACTTTACTGGCCGTTCTGCGAAAACAGGGACACTCGACTAACTTTACCCTTGTCCAGGCACTACTTGGATTGCCCGACGAAACAGGATCATTCCTGTCGATCCCCGACAAATCAAGTCATGGAGGAAACTCAGACTGCTTTGATGCAATCCTCCGTCTTCTTGACCGTCGGTGTTTCGAACGACACATCGATCATTTTTTCTGGGATCCATGTGCTATGAAATCATGTACCGCCTCTGCTCTCTAAAGGCTCATTGTCCAGCCAAGTAAGCGCGTCTTATACAGCTCGGCGCCTTCGTGATGTAGAGTTTTGGCCACAAAACCTGAAGGAGGGTCTTCTGAGAGCTGAAGAAGTTGTCTATTCAAACGATGCCCAGTCACTACACAGAATTCACTCTTTGTCCTGGATATTAAAAGGTACCTCGGCTGAGATAGGTCTTCTTTGTGGGTTTGGAAATCCTTTAGGCGGTAATATTATGGTTTCTCGGAATGTCGACCTGTATTCGAAATTCATGCGCTTTGTTTTTGACAAAGAGTTCTTCACTAAAATACTGGACGTTCTCCTTTGGAGAAAATGCCGTTGGATCATTCCCTTTCTGCTCCACCAGAATCCGTCATTCGTTCATCGAAAGTAATGATAAAGGGTCTCCTGATGTCGTTGATGGCTATGAGTTAGTCGACGGACGAATACTATGCATGTCTGCCAATGTTTCCAGTGGCTGCGATGAAGAAAATTCGTATCGACGATGGTCCGAGGAATGGAATCTGCACGTGATGAAAGAGTGCGCGTCGTCGCACATGGGGAACGCTCTTCACGTGCTCTTATGTTGTGCTAGTCTTACCCTCAAAGGTGACATGCATCCTGCTTACCAAAATGGTTCTTGGTTACAGCTGCTTACTGCCATGCTAGACCGAATGTCTTTGAACAACTTTCAAAGCAATCTTTCTTTTGATTCTGTCTTCTATACAACCGCTTCGAGGAACTTGGCTTTGGCTGTATTTATGGCCTCGGAATTAGTCGTTTCGAATGATGCACATGATTTCTCATCGATTGCATATACGTCCAGCCTCATTTCAAGACTGATTGCCCGTTCTGATGAGGATCGCGGCAGCGGACCTGGGCGCGGCAGAAAAGCTGAACGAACCGCGATTTTGGCCAACTCACTAGCTTTGATGCTTGGTGTTCTGCCTACAAATCAAATGGCGGGATATGATATTGAAGACTTTCGGAACGCCTCGATCGTACTTGCCGGGCTTGCAGCAGAGCGACCTTCGGGCAACGTGTTATCGTCGGAATGCTTAGCCTCTCGGGTATGTTTGATGCAGATATTCCGTCTGTTTGCCGAGGACGACGACAATTTTGTCGCCTGGTTCTATCCGCCGGCAATGGATCATATGCGGGCGGATTGGTGGTTGACGAGTTGATCGAGCCTGTCCGTACTCTTGATGGTGATATTGCTCCTTTACTTCTTGCTATTGCCAATACCAAGGGTGGAGCTGACCTTTTGATACAATGGGGTATTTTAGATGCACTGCAAAGTGCAGCACAGAAATACAACGCTGAAGAAAGCGCTTTTCTTGCCTCGACCTCTATGGCCATGCCCTATCACGACAAAGAAATTGTTACCCCAGGCTTCTTCGTGGGCCATGTAAAGCTCATGAGCTCGCTTCTCACTGTTCAAAGTGACTCGGGTTTGAACCGCGCTTCTGAAATTCCCGACCGCATATCAACTATTATGCATACTTACCAGACACTCATAAGAAGACTTGTTGCATCGTTCCCTGTTGACGGCGATAAGCTCAGAAGTGTGATCCAGTGTATTGCACAGATACAGGTATCAACAGCGCGTCACAACTCCGTCACATCGCAATCCCTTGCCCATGTTTATCCAAAACAGGACCCGCAACACGCACGCAATCGAGGCGAAGATTGTTGAATTGATTTTGCATATGGCAGAGAACCCTGTACCAGTCTGTTTACAAAGGCCGCTACCGGTGATCCTAGAGCGGAATCAAGATTCCATGGCATCTTCCTTCGTAACTTCCAAATCTATTTCAAGGACATGGTGGGATTTATTGGACGTACCAAACACAAACGTCGTCAAACTATGCGACTTGGCTATCCTGGGTGTTGGCACAATCAAAGACGGTTTGCTGATTTTGCGTCATTCCCAGCTCTGGTTCGTGAGGTTATGATTAGGTCTTTATCTCGCGCAATGTGTCGTTGTTCGGATGCAGCTCGAGTAAGTTCATTGTGATGTATTTTATTGATAATGATGCGTCGAAGGTCTTGTCTAATTCTCTCTTCAGTGGGCCGAGTTCAAGGCAGCTTCAACAACCGCAGGACAAGCTGTTATATTCCGTGGTGTTGTTTTAGAAATACTTGAAGACCTCATGGCATTGACACTCAATCGCGTTCGCCAACTCAAGGTTGAGCAGATGTTCGAGAGCGCTGATGCCCAAATTCTTAGTTCTACTCTGGATCGTCTCGCTTTGGATAAAAATCCAGTGGTAAGTATAGCGCGCCACATGCTCGTTCATCTTTATGTTGTATGCTCACAACATCTTGTAGAGACTTTCAACAGGATTTCCAGTCGATGAAAACGTCGAAGACTTAACCCCAGATTTGACCAGAGCCCTGCGTCAAGAGATCGGCTTGTGCGGCTAGGGCTGTACTCTGAGGTTTTCACTTCTATAAAGATCGTCTCGTATAATACGAATCATCGACGATGTCGCCGAATCTAAACACACGGTTTCGTTTGGAACGATCTGATTCATGGCGGATATTCAGAACACTTAGCTAGTATATCTGATAATCTTATAACTGATGATTGAGAAGTGACAAAGATAGGGCAATGGTGAGTGAATGAATGAATGGCTTATATCTCCTCTAGTAGCTCTAGAGAGGCGAATCATCACGAGATTTTTATTTTCTTCTCGCGAGCACCCAGGTTAATCCTTATACATAGTGCAGTTATTCGCAACGGAAAGGTTAGAGGTTACCGTTTACACCAAATTAACGGTTTCTAACGCTTTTGAAACTCATACATATAGAGGAAAGAACGCCTGCGTCCCGAATTTCGTGGTCCAAAGTCCAAAACTCGCTCCAAACGAGACACTGCAGCGTATCCAAATCCAAAGCGCGTCAGAACTTTCTGGCCAATCTCTCTTCCAAATCATTACAGTTGATACAAAGGAAAAAAAAACGTTAAAATTTATATCATGGCACTGTTTGTCCCTGGCAAGAAAACAAAACCAGGCACCGCTGGATTGTCCACGGCCGAAATCCACGCGCGTCGTCGTAATGCTGCAGCGAGCAACGGTCAGCCGAGCTCCTCCAGACGCACCGTCCACTATTGAGGAATTATTGGCTGAGCGCGCGCAACTGTATAGCAGTCTCCATACATCACAGGAAGTGCAAACACGAGCTTTAGCATTGACAGAACGACTTGAGCAACGGTTTGCAGCGGAAAGAAAGAGTTTGAAAGAATCAATAAACACACTAAAGGCCCGCGAGAATGAGCTGACAGAATCAAATCAACATCTTGAACAGCGGCTTGCAATTGAACGAAAGAGCTTGGAAGAAGATAAACACGCTAAAAGGTCGTGAAAGTGAGTTGACAGAATCAAATCAAGGCTACACAAGAGACTTGGCCAAAGAAATTGTGAAATATCAGCGAGTAATGGATGAGAGAAAACAATTGGAACTACGTCTAGAGAAGGAACGAAATGACCACGAAAATACGAAGCAAAGTCTACAGTCAGCTTTAGAGGTCGAATGCTGTAGAGCTGCTGAGCTCGAGAAGATTATTGAGGAGACGCAGCAAAATCTTCAATCAGTCGAGAGTACGGTGGACACTTTACATCGTAGCAAACAACAACTGCAAGGGAAAATGGAAAGTCAAAGGAAGAAATCTTTAAATTGAAAACAGAAAACGCGAAAGTTCAAGATGATCTTGTCTTGAACAGCAGTCCAACGTGAAAACACGGGAAACATGTAATCAATGGGAAAATCGTTTCAGCGACGCAGAGACTAACAATAAAAGCATTGTTGCCGAATTGAGAAAACAGCTGGAGCAAAACGAAGAAGCTCGTCGTGCATCGGAACGCAGAGAGTGAACTCCGACTCGAGGTTACGAAGCTGATGGAAGTGGTCGATTGGAAGGAAAACCGCATTCTGGAGCTCGAAGCTGTAAATAAGTCTGATGAGCAAAGAAGAAATACGGTATCACAGGAATTGCCCGAGTCGCAGCCCAATGCTGCTCTAGGAGATGAGGAAGAACCGATGGTCCAAAATGACGTTGATTCCGATAGCAGCAGTGGTGGCCACCGAGGAAACATGGTTCAGAAGAGTTTCTCTGAACCACTGCCTAAAAAAAAGAAAAAGGAGACACAGTATCCCCGCACAGCCTTCTTCTGGCTTTCATTTTGAATCCTTCTTGGTCAATCCAAAAGGCGCTCGTTCAGCCCGGCACGAAGCGCTCAAGACTGCACACCGGTTCCGTTTAATGGATCTGCTTGTCGATCGAAAAGTACCAAAGTCGAAGCCTACTGAACGATTCAAGACTAACACAAAACAGTCGAGAGCGAGCTCAAGTGATTCCTCCGAGTTAACAGCGAAGAAACCAAGGACCTCTGTCAGTCCAAGTCGACGTCAATCTTTATTATTTGATGACAAACTCGGAATACTTCTCCCAAACGTCGGACGACCCGGAAGGCTCCTTCGGCAAATAAATCCACGCCACCAAAGACGCCACCTGCGCAGCTTTCAAGCCCGAGTGGACATCCTCATTCCGCGCGATCGGCCAAAAAATATTTTCTCGTTATCGAAGGGTCAGATGAAGAGCGAACCAAAAGGATTGAGATGTAAAGCACGATGGCTCATCCTAGTAATTGGCACTTCGAAAATAAACCTTGTTTACTAAAATCTATTTATACCGGCGATACACGTCCCTGGTTTGCAATGATAAAATTCCGCAAAATCTCATCGATCCAATCGAGCAGAAGAATAATGTCTCCGCTTTTTTCGAAGTATCTCATGGCCCATGTATGTTAAAGATTGAGGAGACGGTTTATGAGTACTTTTTTCTTCAGAGGATACTGCAAAGCTGTCGGTCTCTGAAGATCCCCATCAATTGTTTTCTCACTTCACCGTAATCTTTCCACTTTTCTGCAGAGGATAATTTGTGTTTATTTACCAAGTCGGCCTCACCGAGACGAGAAAGTGAATCAACTTTGGATCTTAGGTCAGCATACGACGCTCGTCGAGAACTGCGAGGTTGCGGTGGTGTCGTATGCACCTCCATTACGGTAGATGGCTCCGACGCAGCGGCTTGATCGATTAGCAACCCAAATTCGGATGTTCCTGCTTTTGCTGCCTTTCGACGCGGTGAACTGGTCGTGTACTCTTTTCGTTCGCCCTTTCTTTTTGGGCAGGGACTCCAATAGACAGTCTTCAGCTGAGTTTTTGGATTGCTGGATTCTTCTCGTGAATTATTCGCCAGGAGTACTCTGTGCTTGTGTTTACCAGTATCAACAGCCTGCTTCGCGGCGGCAAGCGTCGACGCACGAACAGCTGCCTCCTTTTGTTGCACTCCTTGAGTTGGTCAATCGTCTCGCGCAGACGACAGATTTTAAGTTCGCCTTCTTGATTGCGCTTGCGAATGCATTCCGCTCGTTTTCCAGCTCTCTCTTGCGATTTTCTACTTCTGCGATCAGATCAGTTTGCATCTTTTCTGATTTTCTAGTTTCTTCTCGAATCTCCTCCACGATTTTCTGTAATTGCATCAGTTCATCCCTCTTCTCTTGTTTAGCCTTCTCGATCGCTTCCCGCCTAGACTTGATGAGACGGAAGGTTTCTTCAAAGCCGGCTGCATCTGTTTCCAGCTCGGAGTATTTCTGTTCTTCCCGTTGCAGCTCCGCTCGTTCGTTGTCCAATGCTACAGACAACTCGTCGCACCTGACTTCCATTTGATGAATTTGTTTCTGCATACGACATCGATTATCGCCGATCTGTTTCTCTTCACTTTCAAAGGATTCAATTTGACTTTTCAAGTTTTGAACCATGTTCTGTTCCTCTCGCGGAGAATGGAGACGGTCTGACAGAATTCCATCCGTGTCTCCTGCTGGATGCTGATTTTGTTGATGCGACTCGGCCCACGGACTTACTACGCTTTCAGTATTATTCATATTGACGTTCATGGTTCTCAGGTGTTCAGCCTCTGCCGGCGGAAACGATGGCGGCGTTACAATGTGTTGCTTTGCGTCATTTTGTTGAAGCTCTCGCTCCAATCTCTTTCTCTTGCGTTCGCGGATTTCCTTGGCGCTTAGCCCAGCATTTCCGGTTTTGTCCTTTTCCGGGGACGAAGTTGACAAATGAGCCCATTGTATGGTGTTGAACTCGAGTGTTTACCTGCAGGCCTGCGAAGTTAAGCGCTGCTGCAATCGATGCGATGGATGTCGGGATGAAATTCTTCGAGCGCGCGGATTGCGAAAAGGCGCGAACTCAAGAACAACCCGTCGAGCCGTTAACTGACCATATTAAAAAACCGCCTTTCAGAAAATACTTAGATGTTGGAGCGCCAATCCGGTTTCACTTTATACATAACATGCTATAGTAATAGTCCAACGGAGACACGGTCACAAGTCGAGCGTTTCAGTCACCGGATTTTTTCTGCCTAGCGTGTTCTGAATTATTCTCCGCCTTTTTTTCACAATGTTGGTGTCAGAGATCTGTAGATACTTCTATTCATAATTACAACAACAACAACAACAACAACAACCACAACCTCTACTCCTTAATTTGCTTGAAAGCAAATGGGCCCATGGAGACACAGCATTCGCTCAGTGAACCAAGACGAAGCGATGACACGTCACACCTCCGAAAGTTCTTGACCTGTCTTCGACAATCCAATGGTGTTCTGCCATTGCTTTTGATCGGCGGCCTGTTATCATTCGGCATTGGATGTGTTGTGGCCATTGTAAGTCATCTTACTTTTATCAGTTAGCTTCAATTACGCGGAATTTCTCACATTGTTTGATCCGATTTAGATTCCAGAAATACTTTCGACGCGCTATGCCATGTATCACGGCTTTGACGGCGCCAAGTCATGCGACAGTTACCTCGTGAAACCACCCGCATGTGTTGCAGGCTCGGAAGAAGCGCAATCGGCGGCTGCATTTTGGAATTTCGTGACCAAAGGACTGACATTCACATTCAACCCGGTGTTGGGCAGTATTTCCGATCAAGGAAGAAGGCCGATTTTATTGTGCGGCCTATTCTTGTCGTGTCTTCCTGCCTTTGTATTCTTCTTTGTTGTGACGACGCCTACTTTCAATCCATTTTGGTTCAACGTCAGTAATAGCCTGATTGGTGTGGTGGATATTATCAGTATTATGTTTGCTTGTCTCTCGGATTCTTTACCTGCTCAATTTCGAGCCGCTGGTTTTGGGATGTTAATGAGTTCCTTTTATGGAGGATTTGCACTCGCGCCTTCCTTGACCTTGTTTCTGAATTCCAAACAGCTGGCAGTCACATATCTTCTTCTCGTCACGTCATCTTTTCTCGCTGCTCTGCTGTTCATGCCCGAGACCGTGTCGGAAGATGTGAGGCTGGCCAATGAGGAGCAGAGGTTCCAACTGCGTATTGAACATGAGACAGACGACTGGCTAGATTCGTTTTCTATGTTCTCAAGCGACCTCTCCGTGAAATGTCGATCCTACGTCGCAGCCTCCCACTAAAATTGGTCACTAGCGTTTCATTCTTGAGTGCAATGGTCTTTGCTTCGGATTCGACGCTTGTTCTTTATTACGCGCAAGAAAGGCTAAATGTGCAGCCTCAAGACTTTGCCACCATGTTTTTCTTACTGGGCGTGGTAGGAATTATTGTACAGGCAGGTTTACTGCAATCGCTTATAAAGTTAATGGGAGAGCATGCTTTGCTTGTAGCGAGTTGTCTTTGTGGCACGGTCCACAATTTGGTAAGTTCTTATATGTTGATACCTCGCTTGACAACCTACGCAATTTGAAAAAAAGACGCTCACACCTATTTTCGCAAAAGATGTATGGATTGGCAGGAAAGAAAAACTCACTATATGCTGCATTTGTGGTTTCGCAATTTACGAAACTGAGCTTTCCAACCCTGTCATCTCTAGCGTCAAAGCAAGTATTCGAACACGAACAAGGCCGGATGCAAGGTGCTTTGTTTGCCACAAATGCTATTGCGGGCGCTTTTGGTCCTCTTGCCATGGAATTTGTGTACAACCGAACCAAAGACAACCTATTTCCTGGTTTCATGTTTGTTTTCGCCGCTGCACTTTATTTCCTTGGTGCACTGGTGGCTACGAGCTTACCGTTTGTGTCTCGAACTCATAGAAATAATGTGCCGACAGAAACTGCCCAATCTGATTTAGAAGAGCCTCTCTTGGTTCGCTCCAGTGAATGTATTGCCGCAGCGTCGGATAGTCCCGAGGCCTCCATCATCGAGAATGGACTGACCAAGAGCGCATTTGTTTGATTTTAAAATAGATCTGTAGAAAAATCAACGCCTATTCTTCCTTTCAAAGCATCTAGAAAGCAATGATGGACAAACATAACTCCACCACATC
>BROJ01000521.1:0-111312 GCA_026008555.1 Fistulifera pelliculosa
TTGTTCTTATTGATCCTATCTTGTTTATGTCGTCTGATTTTCTCGAAATCAGGGTGAAAGGGCGGTCGAAGAGCATGTCTCGGCGAATACGAGTTCTGCTGGCGTTGCCAGGTTGTGCGTGTGGTATGTAGAGCGAATGGCATAGGCTGTCGATGCCAAAAAGCCGGACCATGGATCGGTCGGGTCCATTGTTTGTTGCTGAAAGTCAAAGGTACGTAACATGTTGTGTAACGTGAGATGAACGCGTTCAACGACGCTGTTTGATTGTGGGTTGCGCGTGAAGTCGAAGGTTTACTTTTGACTCCGTAACTTTTTAACAATTCTTGGAATTCATTTCCAGTAAATTCGCCACCTTGATCAAAGGTGATATATTCAGGGCGTGGGTATCGGCAGAACCATTGGCGGTCTACCGCTAATGCCACCGTTTCGATTTTTGTATGAATTTCAACAATTTGAACCAACCAGGATGTCGCCGACTGGATGGTCGATCGGCATTGTGAGAATGCGAGCAGGGCGCGTGCTCTTTAGTCGTTGCTCCAATGCTTGGAGAAGTTTCGCATCCTTCCATTGATGCTTTGAAATTGTTTCCGTAGCTGATTGGAATTTCGGACGTTGAGACAAGACTGCGTCCGTGTCATCCTCGCGTTTCGTTCGCTTATGCCGATGGAGACTTGGGAATTTTGGGCTGTGCACTCTGTCCCGTGCTTTGCTTTCTGTTCTTCGTTGCAAAGAAGTGCTGTGCCCGTTCGGTGTATTTGCGATCTTGACGAGTTTGGATGGCGTGAATAGCGGGATATTCATGCTCCTTCGGCGAATTCCCGTGTGAGTTATTTGTGCGCGCTGCCTCCTCGGCCTTCGACTTCCTCAGTCGGTATCAAGGGTAGCCGGCTTAGTGCGTCGGCTACCACGTTTGCCTCACCCTTAACATAATGTAATGTGGGCCCAAACTCTTCAATATACATGAGCCACCTGTGAATCCTGTCAGAGGCGCTCGTTTGTCTCAAAGGTAAGATTTTTGTGATCGGTCCATACGTCGATCTCGTATCCTAACAGGATGTTGCGGTACTCTCGCAGAGTTTCAACGATAGACAGGAGTTCTCGCTCTGTCGTCGTGTATTTGCATTGCGCCGGAGTAAGTTTGCGGCTGTAGAAAGCAATTGGTCTGCCTTTCTGCATGATGACAGCGCCGAGCTGTGTTTTGCTGCGCGTCTGTGTAAATCGTGAATTTTTCGGAGAAGTCGGGATACGCTAATGATACGTCGTCCAGTAATCAGTTCTTTGATTGCTTTGAATGCGTGCTTTCGTGTGGTTCCCACACGAACTTTGCTTTTGATGACTTCTTTGTGAGTTCGGTAAGTGGTGCGAGAATGGTGGATCGATGTCGCCACATGTCTCGATAAAATTGATCATTCCGATGAACCGTCTAACATCTTTTGCGATTTAGGTCGGTCCATGTTGAGTATGGCGTCAACTTTCTTCCGCACTGGGGTGACACCGTCTGTGTAAGCCAGAAACCGAGGTATTCGATTTCCGTGGCAAAGAAGGTAGATTTGGGTGCGTTGACTTTTAGTCCCGCTTTGGAAAGTCGTTCCAACACTTGCTCGATTTGATGCAGGTGTTCTTCGAACGTGCCCCGTCCGATGATGAGTAAATCGTCGAGGTAAGTTCGGACAAAGTCTTCAAGGCCTGCCATCAGGGTCATGATCTTCAGTTGGAAGATGTCGCTTGCAACCGAGACTCCCATCGGCAGACGTTGGTATGAGTATTTGCCCCAAGGCGTGAGTATTGTGCACACATCTTGGGCAAGAGGGTAAGTCGAATTGTGTAGTATCCCATGTTGAGATCTAACGCCGTTGCGTATTGGAATCCTTCCAGATTTTGGAGGATATCTGCAATCGTCGGCGGAGGGAAGTTTTTCGCTGTAATTTTGCGTTCAGCTGGAAGTCCGTCACAAGCGGACAGTTCCGTTGGCTTTGGGATGATGAAGGTTGGGTAGGCGTGTGAGCTGTCGCCGTTGCGTTGCGTTGAGCACTCCGACTTTCTCTAGCCGTTTGATTTCTTTGTGAAGTGTTGCGCGGTATGTGTGGCACCGCAAACGCGGTACGGGCATGATATGGTTGTTCGTGTCCCGGTTTGAATTCAATGTCGGCAGGGCGCCAATTGAAGTCGCCGAGTGTGCCGTCGAATAGAGGTTCAAACTTCCGAAGGAGTTTGAGGAGAGCTTTCTTTTGTTTCGGATTGAGGGTTGTGATTTTGTTGACAACGTCTTCCAGATCTGCCTTTTCGTATTTGGCGTCCAGGATTTTGTTGCTGTCGCGTCGCGGTTGCCTTAACCGGTTCGCTTGCATTGGGATCATCTTCGTCTCCCGCGAATAAGATGGAGCGTTTTCAATGCTATGTTGCGTTCCGGTTTGCATGGAGGCTATTGCTCCGTCCCATTCGATGCTTTGTTTTGAGTACGAGATGTCAAACTTGTTTTGTTCGAGAAAGTCGCTTCCCAGCAGAATGCCGAATTGCGGTTTGTTGCTTGGATCGTGGATCGTAAAACGTCCAGCGTACCGATCGAGTCGTTGATAACTCGGGAAGCATGATGTCTGCCGCCACGACATGTGTGACGTGAAACGCCGCCTTCGTGTCGAATGGGCTTTGTCGGCATTTGCGCCAATATCGTTTTGGGACGAAGTTCATGGTGGATGAACGATGCAGTGGAACCTGTGTCCAACAACGCTGTTGTCGTTGTCGCTTCCATGCGGCTGTCTATTGGAAGAATGTCGCACAAGAGGGCTGCTTTGCGCCTTCGTTTGTCGTGCTTTTCGGTCTTTTAGGATCCAATGGATGGCAATGTTTCATCTCGCTTGGTGAAACAGCATTAATCATAAAACAATTAGAATAAGGAGAAACAGAAGAGCTAGAATTAGAATCGCTACTAGGCGATCGTCTACGTCGTCCGCGGGCATACTTGCGCGTCGTCGAGTAGGAATCGTCGGAATCGCTGCCTGATCCGTCGGAGCTATCCTTTTATTGATATTGTTGTTATAACGCGGGCGCTTCTCGTCGCGCTCTCCGCTTCTGCTTCTGCTCTCATCGCGATAGCGATAGCGTCTGTCGCGCCTGTCATCGCGGTTATTGTCGCGCTCATCACGGTCACGACCGCGCGAATTTTGTCGTTGTGCCGATCTTGTTTTCTTGGGCACTGGTTGGTACTGTGCGCCGTCGAATGGCACACTGCACATTTCCTTTCGTGGTTCTTGTTGCCTTGACCTTGATTGCCGGAGTCTTTGCGCTTTGGGCTTTCCAGCCGCTTTTCCTGCCATTCCATGCGCTTGAAGCGCTGGTGGAGTTCGGCTGGTGAAAATCTTGTGGGGTCGGCGCCATTGTCAGTAAGCTTGTTAAGCCACTGCCGGGCACTGCCTTGAGGATCAGCCTTCTGTAGGTATTATCATCCATTGCAGGTTGCTGGTCGGCCGGGAGAGGATCTCCGTCCGGACCCAGGTCTTCAGGGAAATACTTGATTTGTGCGATCATCTGGTCAATTTCCGAGATGAAATCGCTGTATCCGACGTGCGGATGCTTGGTGAGTCCCGATGTAGTCGAGTTGGTCCTTCCTTGGGGACTCACTCAGGAAGTACTCTTTCTTGACCTTGTTGATAACAACTTCGAAAGAAGCGTTGGTTTCCGTCGCAACTGTGGCGCGGGCGCTCAAGAAATCGTTCAGGGCCTTCCCGTTGAGGCAAGACGAGCGAGGTCACACCGAATTTGGCGGAATCGTCAGCGCCGTCGAACTTGACGGCCGGACCACTGACCTTCACGACCTTGGGTTTTCCGTCCTTGTCGTACTTTCGCATTTTGATCGAAGGGATAGCGAGTTGACGAGACATCTTGAAAGGAGACTTGAATCTGAAAAGAAAGAAAGAGAAAGAGGGGTTTGCACTATACCTCGTGCTGTGTTAACACAGTGCACTACGCTCGAGCTAAAGGGGAGTGTACGATGAAAGAAGAAAGAATTAATGAGGAGTCTTATCTACAGACTACGAGTGGATGGTGTCGGGCTCTTGGGCACGACCCATTGTTGTCGACGTGTCCTTTGCAAGGGCGACGTCAGCCTAGTCTTGTCTTGTGTCCTGTCGGACATAGTCGTGCAGCGTATTGCATCCTGTTGCTGCGGCGTGATAGCGCGGATCAAGGCATCCGTGCTGAACGCCCAACCATTTTATCCCGCCCGCTCGTTTTAGTAATTCTTAGTAAATTTTACGCTTTTGATTTGTAAGTTTTATACGAGGCGGGCTGTGAGCGATTTATTCTTTTTTTGATGCTGGTACAGCGGTCAACGCCTGCCTTCCGTCTCCACACCGGGTCTTCGCACACTCCAGCTGGGGTTTGACCGACGTCAAATTGTGATTCCTGTACTCTGTTGTGACTTCTCTTCCTTCCGAATCTGTTCGACGATCTCGACTCGATTGGCAATCAAAAAGACATGCGGACTAAATCCCTAGCTGCGCCTGCAGAGCGCACAGCTCACAGTTCACCGCGGATCTTTATATAATTGCGCTCTGTCAGTGTGTGTGTCACACAGGTCGCGAAGTTCGCTCACTTTTCTTCACTTTTGCTTCGCCGAGTGGCTCACGGACAACGCCAGCTTGACGAAAGCCTCGAGCAAAGACCAGCTCTTTCGAAATGTCTCAGGGTCGAAACTCTGCACTCTGCACTACCGCATACGATTTCAATCACGTTTGCAAGCATGACTTCTGTATACGATTGGAATGCGAACTTGACTGCGCTTCACAAAAAAAACCTTCTCAGAGCGGAGACGCATCGAGAACGTATCGAAGAGCAACATTTCGCTACGCGAGAAACTGCGGTAGCACAGAGGACCTTAAAGACTAAAGAACATTCGCACTACCGCACACGTTCACTACGGTAGCGGGCTGCCTAAACAATTTCGTTACGCCTGAACTTAGGACAGAAGAACTTAGCGCACCGAATTCACTTTCGTTCCTCCTATCCCTAATACAAGCCCCCAGAAGGCTAGCGCCGCTACAGGCGGCGCTAGTATAAATAAAGGTCAAGCCCGGTTCTACGCGCTTTACGTTAAAGAGAAAACAGCTGTATAGATAATGGACGTGGATGTGTCCCAACCGGATACCGGATCCTATACTGGTACAGTCATCCTTCTGGCGTCTGGCGTCAAGAGAGCCAAGAGTCATTACGAATTACGACTGACGACTGACGACTGACGACTGAAGAATGACGAGACGAAGACTGTTTTGAGTTTTGATTAGGGTTCTGAACGGGTCCGGCATATTCACCCGTCCGCCGGAAGGGGGCCGCGGGCTCCGAGGACCCGTCCGGCCCCCGTCCGGCGGACGGGTCCACACTTTGGAAACCTCTACGAGCAGACCTTTACGACCAGCCCAAAATCAGACCCTTGCATCTGAATCGCAGTTTCATAAACACAACTGAACCATGCTTTAAGTCGCTGAGTTTACATGCAATTGGCTCTCTCCAAGAACCAGTAGAGCTAATATATTGCGTGTCTATGCTTGGGGTATGTGGTACGTGCGGATGTGTTTATTTTCTTTGTATTGTCGAAACTCACGGCGTAATCGTTTTCTGCAGGGTGGCTGGATGCAAAACACAACCGCAAAATTGACACTTGTACCTGGGCTATCTTCTTCTGTCGGTGTTGACAAGCTGGATTTTTGCACTCGGAACCATCTAAATGTAAAGACATTTTATATCTAAACCTCGATAGACCAAATCAGCAACGAACTGCAACTACAACCGAACACTTGCCGATCAAATGCTTCAATCTTCAATGGAAACTTCTCAGATTTGCTTTTGAAAACTTGAAAACCAAACTGCCAACTGGTGTCAGAGCGTCAGAGCAAGACGTACCTAATAGGTTATGAGTACCGTCCAAACCCGTCCGGGTAAACTGACCCGGTAACTGACCCGGCCGCGGAAGGTGGCCACCCGTCCGGCAGGGTGGCTACCGCGGACGGGTAAAACCCGTTCAGAACCCTAGTTTTGATGCTCCATGCTCCGCTTCTCTTCTCGTCTTCTGGATGTCGAATGTACCGCGTCACAAAATATTTCGGAGAAGCGGAGAAGAAAGAAGAATATTTTAAAATATTTATGGCATGTACAGAAGCAACGAACTTGCAAAACTCCAAAACTCTGTACTCTGCACATTATACATTGTTCTAATGTTCCGCGGAAAATAAATGTGTCAGCTGGAGTAGGTGAATAAAAGAAAACAAGAACACGACAACACGACACACGAAAACGTCCACTTGCCACGTTTGCCATTTGCCGTGTGCCACCAAATCTTTTTTTTATCCGCTGAGTATTTTCATTGCATTCATAAAATCAGACCAAATATAAGAAGTGTAACATGGAGAACTTTTGGCAACAACTAATAAAGTTGAATTCCAATGGCGTGACACTGATGCAACAAGGCGAAATGGAAAGCGCTGAAACTTTGTTAACTTGCAGTCTTTGCCTTATCAAGCAGAACGTCAACGCGATCGAAACCTCCGTTCCTCCTTTGGGCACCCCGCAGAAAGTATTGAGCGTGTCTATATTTCCTCACAAGGGCGCGGCGACGCAAAACGACGATTTTGCTCTCCTGTTCGGTCGAGCCCTTGTCTTCTCCGGTGACAGTCTACCCTATTCTGCCATTGAGGAAAGACTCACTGTTTGTTCTGGAATCTTCTTGTACAATATTGCATTGACAAAGCATGTACAAGGACTTGCGAAAGGTGAACCCAAGCGACTCACCCGCGCCCTTCATATGTATACATTGGCGTGGCAAGCATTTGCCAGCGCAGGTGTGACAAACACTCAGATCGAGTTGGGACTCTTGGCGTGCATCAACAATATCGCCCACATTCACCGCTATTATTCATCGCATGCCCGACGTCGCTTCCTGTCAGCGTTGGATGTGGCAAAACTGCAAAATGCGGGCGTCCCCAAGGAAGAAGGATTTCTCCTCATGGTGAACGTCTTTCTTTATAAGATGCAAAACTTGCCTTCTTCCGCTGCAGTATGACTGCGGACGAGCGTCTCAATTACTAATACATCTTTCCCCAGTCCATTTTTCGATAATTGATTACTCCGTAGTAATTTTGTGCTTTTCATTTTAAACACATTCCCCATTTGTAGGGGTGATCGACACTCGTTTGTTGTTGCTTTGATAGTTCACCGTTTCCGTCTTCGCAAAGTCCGCACAGACGATCTCGCCTCCAATTGCGGTCGAGCGCTTAACATGGGAGCCAAACCTCCATGATTGGCCAAGAAATTCTGCCAAAATAAGCAGCATCTGTTTTCCTTGCAGCCATTCGCGAAACATGGGATTTTGTTTTGATTCTTCCACTGTCTCAGCCGTCAACCCCAGTTGTTCTCGACAAGCCACACGAAATGTACTTTCTTCGTCTTCGGTAATCCGCACGTCCAAGAAGTCACTGGTCGTCGCTTTCTGCAACAATTCATAGGCATTGGTAATTTGATGAAACAGCTCCACCAAATCCCGATTCGAATGCTGTTGCAGATCCGGATGACAGAGCTTGGCTGCCGTAAAGTACGCGGCTCGTAGTTCCTTGGGAGTAGATGTATTTTGAGGCAGACCCAAAAGTTCCTTGGCAGCGCGGTACGGATCATACGGACGAGTCGTCGTCGAGAAATAGTATAAACGATACGGAAGACGTGTCGCTTTTCGCGACGACAAGGCAAACAGAGGCGATATCCGTGTTATCATTGTAATTATAGGGTGAGGAATAATTCTGCATGGAAAAGACACATGATACATGATGCACATCATGGTTGTTTTGCAAATTCTAATGCCAAAAAGCAAACATCGGCGTTTTCTGAGTCAGCCATGACAGGCGAACGGTGACACTCGTGACTTGATGCTTGATGAGATTCAAGTGACCGTCCGTCCTCCAATACGATCGAAAGATACCGTTCGTATCTTTTGAACGAACGAACGAATGGAGCCAAAAGCGTTCGATCGCTTCGCGTCGCGTCTTTCCTTTCAGCGATGAAAAGATAATCCGAGTCTTTGAAAGGTCATTCAATTACCGTAGTCAAGTAATCTCCTTGTTTCAACAAACATCTCTCTTTTCATCGTGTTGTTTCTTTTCACTATTATTTCAATGATCATGTTTCGAGTTTGCGCAGCCGCGTCGTCTCGTCGTTTGATGTTGGGCGTTGTGCCTCGTAAAGGTGGCGTTCCTCTTGCAATGACTCGAACATTGGCAGCTGTGCATGTTCCTCCTCCTCCCAAAAGCAATCACCCTCATGTTCCTCTTCCCAATGCCAAGGGTACTATCATTTACACGGAAACAGATGAAGCTCCGGCGTTGGCTACCTTTTCTTTGTATCCTTTAGTTGCCAAGGTCGGTCTGATGTGTGTGTGTGTGTTGGACTTGTTGCTTTCGTTTGATTAGCAACAAGATAGAGTGTTAACAATATCTTCTTGTGACTAGCGTCCCGTCATTAATTCTAAGTCTGAACGTACTGTACTTTCTCTTTCTCACTTTCATTCTGTATTTCTGGATCTCTCTCTACTTCTCGATCAACCGCAGTTCGCCTCACTTTCGGGCATTGACGTCGTCCCGGCTGACATTTCTCTTGCAGGCAGAGTCTTGGCAGCCTTTCCCGAAAACTAAAGGAAACGCAGCGCGTTCCTAACAACTTGGCTTATTTGGGAGAACTCAGCATGTCTCCGGAAGCCAACATTATCAAACTGCCCAACATCTCGGCACCGCTCAATCAGTTGCAGGCTTGTATCTCGGAACTCCGCAGCAAAGGATACGATGTCCTCTCTATCCGACGGAACCGGCCAATGACGACGAAAAGGACATTCAGAAGCGATACCAAAACTCATGGGATCGGCTGTCAATCCCGTCTTGCGAGAAGGCAATTCCGATCGGCGGGTCGCCAAGGCGGTCAAAGCTTACGCACAAAAGAATCCGCATCGCATGGGATTGTGGTCCAAGGCCAGCCGGACGCATGTCGCGCACATGACGGAAGGAGACTTTATGGAACGGAAAAGTCGGCTATTTTGCCGCAAGCGACGTCGGTGTCCATTGTGTTGCAGAAAGAAGATGGGGAGACGCAAGTTCTCAAAAAAGGAATTCCCATGGAAGAAACTGAAGTCATGGACGCGGCTACAATGAGTGTTTCGCATTTGCGTGCCTTTACGAACACGAAATTGAGGACGCCAAGGAATCAGAAGTTTTGCTGTCCTTGCATCTCAAAGCTACCATGATGAAAGTGAGTGATCCCATCATGTTTGGACACGCCATTCGGGCCTACTTCAGTGATACCTTCGACAAGCACGGCGCGACGTTGGAGGAAATTGGTGCGAATCCCAATTCGGGTCTTGCTTCGATCTACGAACGACTGGACAATGCCGTGAGTGGCCAGAAGTTGACGGAGGAACAGGTAGCTACGATCAAGAAAGACTTTGAATCAACTTATGAACGACCGGATAGGCCCTGGGTGGCGATGGTTGACAGTGATAAAGGAATCACCAACTTGCATGCGCCTAACGATATCATTATCGATGCGAGTATGCCTGTCGTGGTGCGCGACTCAGGAAAAATGTGGAACAAGCTCGGTGAAATGGAAGATACCAAGTGCCTCATCCCCGATCGTTGTTATGCTACGGTGTACCAGGAAGTCATTTCGTATGTCAAGACGCACGGTCAATTCGATGTTGCAACCATGGGAAATGTGGTACGTTGTTTTGCATCGAGCAGAAAGCTCTCCTGTACATTTATTTTAGTCCGAGATTGACTCACCACGTTTCTTATCACAGGCGAACGTTGGGCTCATGGCCAAAAAAGCAGAAGAATATGGATCGCACGATAAGACTTTTGAAATTGCCTCGAAGGGAAAGGTTGTCGTGATGGATGATAATTCGGGTGAAGTTTATTTTGAACACTCGGTTGACGAAGGCGATATCTATCGCATGTGCCAGACCAAAGACATTGCCATTCGAGATTGGGTCAAGTTAGCGGTGCAGCGTGCACGCGCCACAGGTGTACGCACTGTTTTTTGGCTTGACAAGAAGCGTGCTCATGATAGCAGCATCATTAAAAGGTCCGAGAATATCTTGATGAGCATGATCTTGAGGGCCTCGACATCTCTATCATGCGTCCAGTGGATGCCGTTCGTGTTTCAATGGAGCGGGCTACAGACGGAAAGGACACCATTTCGGTAACTGGAAATGTATTGCGAGACTATCTCACGGATCTCTTCCCTATTCTCGAGTTGGGCACGTCTGCGAAAATGTTATCTATTGTACCTTTGCTAGCTGGCGGTGGCTTGTATGAGACGGGAGCTGGTGGAAGTGCTCCCAAACATGTGCAGCAGTTTGTGAAGGAAGGGCATCTTCGCTGGGATAGTTTGGGAGAATATTTGGCAATCGCCGTCGCCTTCGAACGCATGTCGGAGACAACTGGGCATGAAAGCCAAATTACTTGGAGAATGTCTCGACCAGGCCGTCGGACGAATTTTGAACAACAGAAAGAGTCCGTCGCGAGTCGTGAATCAAATCGATAACCGCGCAACGAACTATTACATCGCATTGTATTGGGCCGATTTCTTGCAACAGAAGGATCCTTCTTACAAAATGTTTTCGAAGCGCTTTCGAGCAACCGCCCTCAGATTGTACAGGAACTATCATCTAGTCAGGGTAAGCCAGTGGACCTTGGCGGGCACTATCTCTTTGACTACCAGAAAGCAAAGGCTGCTATGAACCCCTCACCAACGCTCAACAAAGTACTTGAAACGTTCGGACCTAAAATCTAACTGGTTTATCAAGAGTAATGAATTTTATCTAGATCAAGTTGTCTATAGATCAGCCGCTTCAAAAGTCAATATTTTATGTACAAATAGACTACTTAATTATGAAAGAGCAAAGCGATTGGGCTCGCTGCAACCTTTAGAAATTTGGAGTAGTTTCCGTCAACCTGACGAGCCCGATTGGCGTAGAGGTCGCATATGGAGCGAATGATCCAGATGCTTCATCACCTTCTGGAAATGGCACGAGCCGATCGTCACTTTTGTTATCAAATCCAAGACTCTCCTCATCTGGCATGCTTATATTGTATGCCGTCGGTTGAGGAGACCATATGGAACTCATCTGGCGTCGGGACCATTGAGCGTCCGGCTTGGGACCAACTGACCCTACGTTTAACGAAGGAGCCGGTTGTGTGTATAGAGTAAACATATCGCACCCAGCAAAGAATTCGGCGTCTGCGAGGGCTCTCATTGATGGACGCGCTGACGGATTCCGGTCCAAAAGACTCTTTATTACTTTTCTTGCTGGATCTTGAATGTTCGCTCCGTGACTGTCTAAAAAGAGCGCGTCGACTGTACCGCGCGACGGCCCTTCATGAAATGTAACAATCCTATGACGCGTAGATTGCTCATCGGGTTCGAGAAGAGGAGGGCGTCCAGATAGGCACTGGTACATTACACATCCCAGAGCCCAAGAGTCTGCGGCCGGAGTGGGCATTTCTCCCATGACAACCTCTGGCGGCAAATATGCTGTTGTCCCCTCTATTCGAGTATCTTCAGCGCCGACATCCTCTCCAATATTCTCGTTCGACTGATTTGCAGTTTTCGTTTCGTCTTGCGTTTCGGTATCCGTGCTCCGAAGCTCCGCCCGCCAATCACCGTCACGCAACTTCCTCAGCAGGTTTTTTGAAATCGATGCAATCTTTTCTTTTGCCTCACTTGTAAAGGGACGACAAGCCCCAAAGTCTGTTATTTTATGTGCCCGGACTCCGTTATAACTACATTCTCAGGCTTTAAGTCAGAGTAAACAAGTCCGACGTTATGAATGCTATCCAAGGCAGCAGCGACTTCACCGATAATGAATCGACAAGAATCATGATCCATGGATCCATGCTCGCGCAGAACACTATGCAAATCGCCTCTACTCGCGTATTCGAGAACCATAAATGCTCCTTCTCGGAATCGAAAACTGGAAACAAGTCTCGCAATTCCTGGGTGAGATAGCAAGCGTAGAACGGCAATTTCTCGTTGTACAGAAGTCTCGTACGACATCTCACGAATTTTGTCGGTAGAAATGATCTTTACCGCATATTCCGCCCAGGAAGATCTGGTTTTTGTATGATCAATCAATCGAGCATATTTGACAACGGAGAAAAATCCGGAGCCCAGCTCGTGCCCAAATACCAAGTCGTGAAATTTGAGAGACGGGAGAAGAGTGGGCGTCTCGGCAAGTTGCTGTCGGCTCCAATCAGAAATGCCGTCAGAACTCGATTCGGGAGGTTTGATCTTGGCCATATATTGCTGAACGTAATCAAAACCATTCGAATGAGACGCAATCGCTTTGTTTTGATCATCGCGTGCTTCGTCTTGAGCGAGAAGCAGGCCCATTTGCTCCGACGAACGTTTTGGAGGCTGTTTGTTTGAAGACAAGGCCCAAGGTGCAACTCCCGTTACAGTGGAAGGTGGTTGTGATTTCAAGGGCCTTTGGCAGACGAAGGTACAGCCCACGGCGCAACGCCAGTGATTGACGGTGGGGGCTGGCTTCGATCTCCGTGGCGCATTTTATGAGATGGTAGAGACGAGGACTTCGGAATTCCTGCTTTGGCTGAAGGTGCTGGCGGCCTCCAAGTGCCCATAGATGCCTTTAACGATGCGTTTTGCGGTACATCAGGAGCTACAGGCAACTTTCTAGCAATGCTGTCAGTGTTCTTCAAATGCGATGATGGCAAGTTACTCGTCGAGTTCTTGACCACCCCAGAAAACAACTTGTTGCACAGAGACTCGAACCGAGTTCCATTCGACTCTTGCAATTGATATATTACATTGTAAGTCATCTTCCGCACGGTAGGATTCCACGACGGCTCGCCTCGAACTAGAGCTGGTAGAATCACACTCAAAGACTCTTCGAAGTGCGCGGCAATCGCTTTCAAAATGATTGATTGCGAAACAGTTGCAAGGCGCATTCCGCAACGCGTGAATGCTCACTGGACATGAGTCCTGATGTAACACGAAGCAGTTGTGTCCACCAGTTTGGTGGCACAGCGTCAGAGATTGGCGTTAGTTTCAAAAGAGTTTCGACCTCATGCAACAACAACACTTGCTTGGATGTATTACGTGCCAGTGCCAGTTCTTCTAATAACGCAGGCATGATCAACTCCGTCCAATCCAATTTCTTGAGAATCATAGTAGCGAGACATTGCGTGAGTGCTTCATGGTATAGTTCAAGGACCGGGGTCTGATCACGCCACAGCACCACTGCATTCGTTTTATGAAGTGGAATTAAATGTTGCAGAATCAATTGACGGTACACGGAACTGTTTTGATCAAAGGAATCCTGGGACACACCAAAAGAATGAGACGCAAGATGCGCAAGGAAAGTGAAATGGAGGTTGCCTGCGTGTTTTCTTGGCGCAAGGATGCACCGGTGGATGATCCCGAGTGCACAAACTCATGCCACATTCTCCCAAATAACTTTCGAATGAGTTTACGAGCAACAGCATCGGCGTGACGGTATAGGCCAATCAAAAGAGCCTCCAAATGCTGAATGTGTTCGTCCCACTCTTCGTCCAGCCGAGCCGTCAAATTCAGTACAAATTGGTAATGCTGCAATCGCGACGACATGTCACTCGTTTGGTGATTCTGGCGCAAATGTTGGGTATACCCATTCATGTGCGAACGAAGAATCGGTAACTCTCAAGTGCACAAAACAGACTTTAC
Source organism: Fistulifera pelliculosa (assembly GCA_026008555.1). NCBI lineage: Eukaryota > Bacillariophyta > Bacillariophyceae > Naviculales > Stauroneidaceae > Fistulifera > Fistulifera pelliculosa. The sequence continues at coordinate 13,747 of BROJ01000521.1, forward strand.
CAAGGTATGATCCTTATCATCCTGACGAAGCAAGTGAAACCATAAATTCGCATCATTTTCAGAATCCGAAGCAGCCAAGTAGTATTCCATCCATTGCAGGATCCACCGTGTCACTAAAATCCCGGCCAAACAGCGTGAAGCGTAATATCGTTCGGTGACAGGGACGATTCGAGCAACGCGTTTTCTCGAAAATTAAGAGCAGCAGCACTATTTCCAGACGAGTCACCAAACGGATCCCATGCTAGCATCAACAGTTGCACCGTTTTCTCGAACACAGCGGAACTCAGAGGAGCGCAATCTTCTACCGTGAGGCCTTCATATGTGACAACGTCACGAATCCCCAACCATCGTTCCATCGTCTTCACAGGATCGACATCGGGATCGATTTCAGCGGCTCGAAGAACTTCTTCTACTGCAGCGTTTATTCTGTTTGTCTCTGTCATTTATTATATTATGTATCTGTTATTGTTTTTTTATAAACAACTACGAGGAAAAGACGTTACTATGTTCACATCCGTTTTTGTTGGTGCGAGCAATAGCAACAAAGTCAATCGTATCTAACACGAAACACGAATCAATACCGATACGACTACGACCGGCGGATGGACGCGCGTGTGTTGTGTTCCACAATTGCGAGACGGCTTGGCTATCAAACTTAATTGTCGCCCTTCATTATGCTTCATAGTGTGGCCTGTTTGGGTGGTTCTTTCCGTGCCACGCCTTTGATTGACGTGCATTTTAGGAAATCGGGGTCCACTTTGGAAAGCGTGTCAGGCAGGTTACTATAATACAGAATGTGCAAAAGTGCAGGCCATCTGAATTCTGAATGAATCGAACGAAAGAAAATGGTTGGTACGAAAAGTACGCACAATTCTACGTACAACGATGGAGCAACTTCTCACCTTCCCGTTACATGCGATGAAAAAAGTCCTCTAAAATCAACCTGCAGCACCACCATCTGGATATTTTTTTGTTATTATTATTTATTTGCTTTCACACCCCACAAGGCGCGTGTTGCTCTCCCCTGTTATTTATTAGCCTTCACAATCAAGGCAATACTCTCACATAACATGAATCAAGCGATTCAACAAAACACCATGAGTGTCCTCTTCCGGAACATCCCGAGACGAGCTGCCCAAGCAGTAGCGAGCAACTCGTTCACTCGACCGAGGATTCGGATACCCCGCAAAGCCAAGATCCTCCGTTGCGATCATCATCGACTATTCCATCAACCGTCACGGTTCCAGCCAAACGCTCAAAAACAAAAGCAAAACCCAAGAAACCAGAAGGCATGCCGCGACGTCCTTTGAGTGCGTACAACTTTTTCTACAAGGCAGAGCGTGTCAAGTGGTTGGAGGAGCAAAAGGAAAAGAAGGCGGGTTCGACTGCTTCGAGCGCCGTAGTGAGTGAAGATTCCAAAAGTCCGACTTTTGGAAATGGGAAAAGGTAAGCAGTGCAATTATTTGCTTATTTGTGTGTTATGTTTTACTATTATCAAGTCTAACGCCATGTCCTTCAACACTTTTCTTCTTCTCAACAGGCAATCAGTCAGCGCTGGAGGATGCTGACGACAGAGGCCCGTGAACCGTACGAGAAGGAAGCAAAGCAAGATCTCGCTCGCTATCACAACGAAATGGACGCTTTCAATATGAACTTGGTGCGCTCGTACAAAGGACCCGACAAGACAGACACGTCACTCGACGCGGTCGAGTAGTCTGCATCAAGTCTCACCGTCGCAAGGCCCAATAGAAGCAAGAACAGATTCGGGTGCTTCAAATCAGGATGTTACAGTACCTCCAACGACAGGGAATATTCTGGCCGATAGCTTGCAATTGCTGCTCCGGCTACTGCAAAGGACCGATCGTCGATCAAGCCAGCACCCGCAAACACTTCGGACGCCAACACTTCGACTGCCGTGTTTCAATCACTGCTGCAGCAAGTAGTAGCACGACGACTCTCCAATGAGCGTTTGGTGGAAGTCCGCGCACTCCTTTCCGAATTGGAGCAGATTCTAGGACTGCAGCTTCACTTGGAACATCACCTTTTAGGAACCGACCAACCTGCAGCCCGGTCACTTCCCGACGGAGGCGTCAATGAAGCGTGTTCTGTCTTGCTGTCTCTGGTGAATCAATTGAGGTGAGTATATATACTTACTTTTTATTCATTAATCCAAGAGGCAATTGCGAGGATTCAATATCCGTCGAGGGTCATGCCTGTGTGAATATTTTCCATTGTATCGATTCAATTAGATGAAGGTGTCCACTATTACTAGATCTTCTCTTTCTATTCTTATTACCTTTCGTTGTAGTTAGCAACTGTTTTGGTATGGTGATGTGTGTGTATTTTTTGTTTGCATCAGCTAAGGTGCCTTGCCTTCGAGACGGTCTGTCTGTCGCCTTTTCTCTCTCGTCTCCCTCGCCCCATCGCTCTCCTTCGCCATCGAAGTATAAACAGCCACACGCTTTATAAACAACGAAGCAGTTTTAGTTGAATCATTAGCCTATAACGAACGCGATATTACCAATAATACCCGGAGAAATCACTGACACAACAATATTCACAATGGCGTCCTTACCATCGGAGCAGCTCATCAAGACGAAGCCTTATGCGCTGGCGATTCAGTACATTGTTCACGCGCTCCTGGAATGCTACACTGCCGGAGGAACGCTGAATTTAACCAAACTCAAGGGAGAAGCTTCCAAGAAATTCAAACTACAAGGGATTCCTCGCATGAGCGACATTTTTCAAGGACTGCCGACTGAATACAGAGCTTCCTTGTGGCCCTGGTTGCAGACCAAACCCGTTCGAACAGCGTCGGGAGTGGCCGTTGTGGCGGTCATGAGCAAGCCGCACCGATGTCCTCATTTGGCGTATACAGGGAATGTGTGTCTATTGTCCCGGTGGACCTGATTCGGACTTTGAGTACTCGACGCAGGCTTATACGGGCTACGAACCAACGTCGATGCGGGCCATTCGTGCTCGTTATGATCCGTATTCGCAAGTACGAGGACGTGTGCAGCAGTTGAAAGCGATTGGTCATACGGTCGATAAGATTGAATTCATTGTCATGGGAGGGACGTTTTTGAGTTTAGACGCGGCTTACAAAGATTATTTCATTCGAAATTTACATGATGCCTTGTCTGGACATTCGTCTCAGTCCGTCAAGGAAGCTGTGGAATATTCGGAACATTCGGCCATCAAATGCATCGGAATTACGATTGAGACGCGGCCCGATTACTGTCTCAAACCTCATTTGGAGGAAATGCTCCAATACGGATGCACAAGAATTGAAATTGGGGTGCAAAGCATTTATGAGAGTGTTGCGCGAGAGACGAATCGCGGACACACGGTGCAGGCGGTGTGTCATTCATTTCAGCTGGCCAAGGATTGCGGTTTCAAAGTAGTCACACACATGATGCCCGATCTTCCCAATATGGGATTTGAGCGGGATCTGGAAGGCATGAAAGAATATTTCGAGAATCCTGCTTTCCGCAGCGACGGCATGAAACTGTATCCGACGTTAGTGATTCGTGGTACTGGTCTTTACGAACTCTGGAAGACGGGTCGGTATCAAAACTACACTCCAGACCAATTAGTTGAGCTGACGGCTCATATCTTGGCGCTCGTTCCTCCGTGGCTACGCTTGTATCGAATTCAACGTGATATACCCATGCCCTTAGTAAGCTCGGGCGTAGAACACGGCAATCTTCGCGAGCTTGCACTGCAGAAAGTGCGCGAGTGGAACTCCAAATGCCTAGATATACGAACCCGAGAGGTTGGAATGAAGCAGATTCACTCAGCTGTGTCACCGGATCAGGTAGAACTCGTCCGACGAGATTACACCGCAAACGGAGGCTGGGAGATTTTTTGAGCTACGAAGATCCTGCGCAAGATATTCTGATCGGGTTGTTACGACTTCGCAAAGTGAGTTCAGCTGCATGGCTAAACGAAGTTACCACTAGCAGCAGTGGACAGCCTGTTCGAAGCAGTATCGTCCGAGAACTTCACGTATACGGCTCTGCTGTTGCTGTTTCCGCTCGTGATCCGACCCGATTCCAGCATCAAGGTTACGGCATTTTACTCATGGAAGAGGCAGAGAGGATTGCACGTGAAGAGCACGGTTCCGAAAAGTTGCTAGTCATTTCGGGTGTTGGTACTCGCCATTACTATCGCAAACTCGGGTACAAGCTGGATGGCCCCTATATGAGTAAGATGCTGCACGACGAAGGAGATGCGCAGTGAATAACATGGGCATAGTTATGTCTCTTCTTTCGGATCGTAAGATATGCGCGCGGCCTCGTTCATTATTTGAAGCGACCGTCGACGATCAAACGAAACGGCATGGAACTTGCTCGGACACCTTACGCAGCACGCAGGTATTGCATCCTCCGGCATGCATTGTGGAAGATCTCTGTGCCAAGCAATCTATGTTCAATCAAGTTAAGAAATGTCTTTTTGCTAATACCCTTTATTTGCCGGCAAAAGGAAAGGCAGTGCTTACGGTCTGAAAAGCAACTTGAATATGTCGAAATGATGAGACTTTGGTTTTAATTTAGCTCCTTTGCTCCATTAGATATACCTTTATTATTTAAACGACACTACATATTCTGATAAAGCAGAAAGAACACTTTTGGCTGCCCTATTTCTCGCTTTTTCAATCCGTTCCTTCATTGATATTTCGTACATTTGATAGCGCTCATTCCTGTCCATGCCGGCTCGGTAAATAGAGTCGGGGTCTAAGACAGCCTGATCATCTTCTAAAGGTTCGAGAAGAAAGTCTTTGTTCTGTTGCAAGATACTTTGCATCGTCTCCGGCTGATCAGACGCATCGAGTAGCTGGTTGGCAATTTCTTGCATGCGAACTTTTCGGAGCGAGATTTGATTCATGGAATAGCTCACGTTACTTTTTCCGCTACCATTATTATTGCTGTAGTCAAAGGGTTGAATTTGGGTAGGCTTGTCTCATTTTCATTGTTATCACTATTATTTGGAGACCAACCGGCATGGAGTTTCGTCACTCGGGCCGTTCGCGGGCAATAAATGCTAAATCCGTGCAACGAATTCAAACAGGCGAGCGCAATCAGAAATCGCAACACAATTGCATTCCTACAGATACTTGTTGACTGTATTCGCATTTCCAAATAATTGTCAGACAATAAATTGATATAATAATGAGAATAATGGACGTTATGCTCCTCTTGTCTGCCTCTTGTTGATGAAGGTCAACGAAACGAAGATACTGGCAAAGTGAGTCCTGCAAGAGTCGCTCACTCGTGATTGAACAAGAGCACGCATCATCGGAGCTACGTCTACAGTCTAAACGAACGAAATAATAGAAACTAAAGGGAGACATAACTTTGGACAAAACTATAGTCCACTACATGAACGGCGAGCTGTTGATCGCAAAGTCCAATTACATTTCGTAATCATATTCGGGCAGTTCACGAAGCTTTTGCCTCTCGAAAATGTTGTGGGCAACGACAAGTGCAGATTTCTCCGGGCAATCGATACTTTGAGTGAACCTCTCTTGTCGGAAGGAACCGAAAAACAAATCGGCGCCGCATCGGACGGCAAAAAGTAAGAGCGCCCAGGATGACAAACCATGGAATCGTCAATCGTACCAGTTCCTTGCAAAATCACCAAAATAGTCGGCTCTTCTTCATTGTCAAAGTACACATTTTCACCAGGACCGCATCGTAGAATCAACACTTCAAATTCCGGTACAGGAGGCGTGTATCGCAAGATACGCGGTTCCTTCTCAAATGGCGCACCGGCATCAATGCTGGGCCCTCCTTGCGTGTAGGTCAGCATTTGGATCAAATTGTTCACATCCTTGAACTTGGGTGTCAGGCCTGCGCGTACAACATTGTCACTACAAGCCATACACTCGATAATTTCACCCGCCACATAGGCATGCGGCTCATTGGCTGCCATAAAGAAGGATTCTCCAGGAGCAATCAACAAATAATTGAGAAAGAAGGGAGACATAGCACCCGCGTCATCTGGGAATTGCTGGGACAACCGAAGAATGGCACGAGCCGATTTTCGTTCCCAAGCCGGTTCATCATGGGGATGGGGATGAATCGAGTTTTGTTCGTTCTGAAGTCGCTGCAAGAGGAGCGAAAGCTGAGCTCGTGACACTGTCTCATCGCACGTCATGAACGATTGGAACATTTTTTGAAGCGCGTCTTTCTTTTCTTCATCCGTCTCGGCCATGAATATAGCTAGCTTTGCTTCAAGGCTGATACAAGCAGCGAATTCTTTGTGTTTCTTGAGAAAGATCGCAATCTCTTCGATTCGGCGAAAACCACATTGCTTCGAAAGGTGTCAACGCGATTGCCATTTCAGGCTTGTGATTTGCATCACCGTACGCCTGTGGGTTCTCTGCATTCAGTCGCCGCGCATTATCTTTGTCTGGATGAGCCTGAATACTCAGGGCTTTTCCGGCAGAAATGATTTTGAAAAGAAAAGGAAGATGACCGCCAACAGCTTCCTCCAAGGTCCTTCCATCTTGTAGCATCGAAGGCCCTTCTCGTGCGTACCGATCCACAATTCAGCGTACGGCGCATCAGGATCGACTTCGCTGATTGCTCCGGATGCCAGGGCAAAACGGGCTACTCTGGAATCCATTCCTCGAATACCCCACGCATAATCCTGAACCGTCGGTTTCAAGGGTAATACGGATCCTTCAGCGTGGCAAGTAAAGTCGGTAAACGAGTTCTTCCTCGGGTGCGATTCCCGTTCGACATAATGTAATAAAAGCCTTACGATAACGAATTGACGAGTGTACGAATGAAATAATAGCAACAACTTTGCCTTTTTTACATTTGCAAGGACTTCATCGGAGTATTTTCGTCGCGGTGAGCGAGACGCGAGTCATGACCGTTACGTTTTTGGCCGTTCCGTTGATGTCAACAGAATGAATCATCTACTGTGGAGCATACGGACGACATTGACCCTAACCTTACTGTAGTTATTGCCTAAACATCGACCATAAATCTAAGGAGACTACAGCTTTAGAGACCGACCGACAAACAAGAGTGACTTGCTCAGATCTTCATTTGTATGAATTAAAAGAGAAATCACATCTTTTGCAAGCTAGCCGTCAAAGACAACCCAATCTGCGAATAGTATTGCTTCTTAACAAGTACCGTACCAGTACGGTACTCCGGAAAAGGTTGTCGCTTCTATTACTATCTCCATGTGAATCATCAATTTAATTCGATAATTGATGAATTCTCCTAGCCAATAAAAGAACGGCGGAATGTGCATCCAACAAGCATCAGCAGTTTCATGCAGCAGCATCAGCATTATTCATATTGGAGAAATATTCCGATCGCATGCAATTGCACTGATAATCCTCAAACGTCGCGGTGTAGTAACCACAAACGTCGCGCAATTCATCGATTATTTCCACTTCTCCCGAATACATGTGCAAGAGGGCCGCCATGAATCCAGCAAATGTTAGGGCGAAGCCAATGGCGAGCCAAAACAGTTGCCAGAAGCAATATTCTAACTCCAATGAAAAAATCATGAATCCCAGTGCCAAACCGGCCAGTAGGCCACCTACATGAGCTGCCCAGTCTACATACGGAACAAAGCTGAACAAGAGCACAACAATCACAGAGCACGTCACGGCACAACATTGTTCTCTCCGGACCTTTTGACCGACCCGCGCTTGTACCGAATCGTCTCGTTCACATATTCGCAATACAATTTCCGCAAGCTTGGCTCCAAAGAGTCCCATGACGGCTCCGGACGATCCCACCGACACTGCTTTTGGCATGAAAATAACCGACAGGATGGATGACCCAGCACCGGATCCAATGTAAATGATCAACCATCGAATGGTGCCCCACTCTTTCTCAAACAGAATGCCCATTTCGAGTTGCACAGCAACATTTCCGGCTAAATGCAAAAGACCAGCATGTAGCAGAATGGGTGTGAATAATCTATACCATTCTCCGTCATCTACAATCAATGGAGCATTTTTCCACCCCATTCGGATAGGGCGTCTGGATAAGGGCCAAACATGGGGCTAATTTCGAGTAAGCAACAATTAGCCTCAGAAATTCGATAACAAAAACAACTCAACGATCCTCGTCACTTACTTGAGTTTCATCGGAGCAATACCGCATTGCCACATCATTACACCTAGAATAACAGTTTGTACCAGCGAAAACAAAATGGCAAAGTATCCGTTATTTTGACGAACCACATAAATTTCTTCCCTTCGTCGTCGTCTTCTTCCCCTGTAAACTTCCGGATTGTAATTGTCATACTTCCTTCGACCCGATATCTCCATGGACGCCATGGACGTGTAACTGGAGGCCGCCGATGTGAGATCCGAGTTGGATCCGTACACTTCATCGAAGCTTTCATTGCGTCTTGTTGACCCGCGCGCCGATTGTTGCGAGGATCTCAGTCTTGTACGTCTCGGCATAATGGCACAGCTGCGTCTGAATGATATTTACGTTGCGCAAGGCTATGTATAATAAGTTTGTTCGCGGTTTGTAAAGAAGTTGCTGTTGCTATCGTTCTTATCGCTGCTACGACTGCTCTCTTACGAGTAGTCGAGTAGCCGTACGTTTTGTTCGTTTCGAACCATGGGCGCACGCAGGAATCCTACCAACATCAACGGAAAAAAGTATCCATATAGTGACTGACTGGTACTACTTGTTGTTATAGTATCGAAACACTTCTCCGTGCATGCCTCCAATGACAGAAACTGCGCCGACCGCGCATTTTTTCTCCGCCCGCCAGCGTTTTCACGCGCCGCGACGCTGCCTTCTCGCTCGCCGCGCCAGCGCAAGTCGAACATCGTTCGCGGTCTCATTATATTTGTTGCTGTTTATGATTATCAACTGTCATCATCGATAAGAAGTGATTGCAACAATCCATTCTTGAATCATTTCTTTTGTAGCGCTCGATTGTTATCGTTTCTTTTGATATCGCGAGAAAGCTTTGACGTTGTTACACCAAAATCCTGAGACAGCATTGTTTGAAAAAATGATTGAGCAAGCAGAAGAACGTTCTGAAGAGCGATCGAGCTCAACGATCGACGCGAAGCTGGAAACAAATGAGAACGTGATCGAAATGACTAACGATTCGGGCGAGCCGAAAAGGCCGCAGAATTACTCCCGCATTCTCCGCTCCCAACATCCAAGCCACTCAAGACATTTGGCTCTCCCGTTCCAGCTATTCTTGAAATTTCTCCCTACACGACGCAGACTCCGGGAGATCATCAATATTCTCCGTTCCTGCGTCATGGTCGGGGCCACCGGGAGCCGCATACCCCATGTGTGCCTATGCTCACGCGCCGCCTGCGTATTACACTCCTCATGGCGATTATTCTCAGCCTCGTCGCAGCAGCACAAAGGGCATGAAGAAGAAGAACAAGGGATCTGGTCATCCTTCCCAACAGGTGCCTTATTTGCCCTATTATCCGTATCCTCCTCCATATCATGCGCATCACACGAAATCACCAGCTGCGCATCCTCTGTCTCCGTTTCCTTCACAGCCTCTGCCGCACAACCAATATGCTCCAGTGCCCCTATGTATCCGCCGTACTTGCCACCGAGTGAAGCATTGGGAAACGACAATCAGGTTCATTCGAATCCAGTGACGCAAAACGGTATGGTAACGAGAAAAGCGGTAATAAAAGGAAAATGCCGGATGCTACTCTTGCTTCGCCAATCGCATCCGCACCCCGCATGCGAACAATGTTACGGACGATGAGCAAAGCAAAAGCGAGAACGCAAAAATGCACTATCTCGTGCAGAGACCAGAGAAAGCGCGAAGAGGTTGAATATATTCGCGCCAAACCAGAATATCAGCGTACAGAGGAAGAGGTGTTGTTGTTGCAGCAATATGATGATAGCCGGTTCCGCAAAAACGATCGGTCTCGTGAACGTGCAACGGAAGTCAAGCAAAAGTGGATGTCATATTCGAGAAACCTCCGGAAGAGCGAACTGCAAGCGAAATTCAATTTTTGGAAACTCATTATCACAAGAGAAGCAGAAAAAACGAAGGTGATCGACTGCGTCGGGAGCGCCTGAAAGCCCTTGGTTTGACTCCGGGTAATAATTGCCCACTCATTCGAGTGACGGCACGAGGAGAACTTCCAGTTGAGCGTAAAACGGCAGGCCCATCCCACAAGCGGCCAGCCTCCGAGCTATGATACGTATCCCTACAGCCCCAGTCCCTGTGAGACCATTTTCATCGTTCAACGCAGCAGCAGCAGGCACAAGTTTCACCGATTGTCAATGGCGAGGCGAGTGTTGCGTTTGCTGCTGAAGAGCCGTAACGTGAACTTCATCATCACATCATGAATGCGACGTTGTTAGACAGGGATCTTCCGCGTATGATGAGAGATATAAGAAGTATTCGCTTTGGCTAACAACCAACTACTCTAGACTACAAAAATTTTGCTGATATGGAACTCTTATAATATGTTTATGCGTTGTGTATGTACTGTCCGTGCGTCGAATACGAATGAAATTAACTACTAATAGGCCTGCATGCCCAGTCCAACGCCGCCCGCCACAGCCGAGTGCATTCGATTGAAAGACTGCTGTTTCTCATTACCTCCCGAACTACTCAGAATGGGACTGACAACTCGACAAGCAGGACAAATCACATATTCCGCATCCGCAATACACATGAGCGAAAGCTCACAGCTGAAACACTTGGCATGCGTACTGTTTCCGCACTTGATCGCATTCCAGGTCTCTTCCGATCCTCGGAGACGAGCAAACACGCCTGGACTAATCTCAATTTGCAAATCCGTCTTGCCGCGGGGAGCCGGTGCCGGTTCGTGCTCGGGTCCTCGCATGGCCGAGTACTTTTCAAAGGCCGACGTACCGCCGTATCCATGATAGTTACCTCCAGCATCGCCGTAGTTGCCTTCACCAAAGGATTATTCCTGCTGCTTTCGAGATTCCCAGTTTCGGAGCCGGTTTGCAATTTGCATACTCGTCTTCTGGAATAAACTCGTACGCTCCCGGGCCAAGTGTTTCCACCTGATAGTCACGCGTGGAATACGTAGTCGACGGCCCCGTTTTTGTTCTCCTCGTGAACGAGTTTCGCTGTTCAAAGAGCGCAGGATGCGAAAGCCTGTGTTTACCTTTTCCCAATGGAATGGTGGTGTCCTTATTATTGTTGTTGTTGTTGTAACATGACACCTCTTCTGTCAGCTGAAGCAACCGTTCCGGCGGATACAGTCGCTTGAGCTCTTTTGGCGTTCGAACTTGCCGCAAAGAAACGATTGCATCCTTTACTCCTCCAGTACAAGTTGACGAAGTTGAGACTAGGTTGGACAAATCAAGATTGCGTCTCTCCACTCGATTGCCAAATCAAGAGCCAGCACGTTTCGGCAAGCGGAGGAGAGACCGCACGAGTTCATGGTTTGTATGTATGTAGATTGATAGATGTATTCACTACTTTTAAACGACGATAACTTGTTGTTTCATGCCCGAATAAAAATCGTTCTCTTGTTCTTGCCTCTCCTCTCTGGCAATGTGTATAACAAGAATTTATGATGTCGTTCCTGAATTTTCAGTGTTGGAAACCAGTCAAACGCAAACGAACGCGAAATGGAACGAGACGAACCAAAGAAAGATGGATTCACTACACAAATGAGGGAAAGAATCCGGTCGCGTTTCATGCTTCACGACCTCCGCCGTATGTGAGACGCGGAAAGGTTGCGCTCGTTTACTTTTTTCTGCCCCTCTGCAACACGCAACACCCGTTGGTTGCGGGCCGCAAGCCAAGTTTGGTACTTCTTCTACGTCAACTTATATACACACTACATCTGTCCTCGTGGTCGTTGTCTTGTTGAAAGTCCGAAAGGACCATAATCCGTCCTTACAGTACTGTATCTTCCTGGAGTCACGTGTCAAATTACTGTATGTGTAGAGTGTGTGAAGGCCACTGTGGACGTTTTGTGAGGTCGACCTTTTCCTCCCGGAATTTGGAATTCCGCGTCATTCTTTGATGTCGCATGTCGCTGCGGTGGATCTACTCACACGGACAAGCAAACAAGAACTTCCGCGACAATTACCGGAAGCAAAAGTGTGGCATGTGTTCCCGACCATTCCTGTGATGGAACGAGCGAAATATAAAGAATGCAAATACATCCATCATCAATGACATACTGTACATACAATCGAGACGTCCATAATAATAATAATAAACGACCATGCTTTCAATACACAACAACACGACAAACAACGAACGAATAATAGCTTCCGAAGAACGAGCACGACAACTCGCAATCCTGGAAGAAGAACGCGCTCGCACAGCCGAACAATGGGAATTGTGTTTTGCCGACGCGCACAAAGCGAGTCCGCTCTCAAAATTTGATCGCTACGACCTCGCCGTCGATCATGAAGCCGGCGATCGTGCGACGGAAATTAAATTGAACAGTTTCGCAAGGCCGCACATGCGGGCTCTGCATTGTGCGTGGATTTCCTTCTTTTGGCCTTTACCATTTGGTTCGCGCCGGCGCCGCTGTTGAAAGAAATACAAACGACGCTGGGTCTTTCGAAAAAGAACTCTGGACGAGTAGTATTACGTCCGATTGTACGGCGATTTTTATGCGCATTGTCATGGGGCCCGTGTGCGATGCGTACGGAGCCCGAATACCGATGGCCCTTGTATTGATTGTTGCGAGTATTCCGACCGCTTGTGTCGGATTGATCAATTCAGCGACATCGCTGGCGGTAGTGCGACTCTGTATTGGTGTTGCAGGTTCGTCGTTTGTCATGGCGCAATTTTGGCCGTCGCGCATGTTTTCTAGAGATTGCCGGGACGGCAAATGGGATTGTCGGTGGTTGGGGAACTTGGGAGGCGCGTGGACGCAGCTCATGATGGGGACGATATTATTTCCCTTGTTTCGAGATTATTTTGAGGATTCAGAAAAAGCTTGGCGGGTTATTTGTATCATTCCGGCCTGTTTTGCGTTCATTTGGGGCTGTATTGTGCCGTTTGTTACAGACGATGCGCCTTTGGGGAATTATACTACCATGCGGAAAACAGGATCGACGGATCGCATTTTTTGACCACCAGCTTGCGATCGGGGCGACGTGGAATACTTGGATTTTATATGCTCAATACGCTTGCTGCTTTGGAGTGGAGTTGGTCATGAACAATGCCTCCGTGCTGTATTATACATCAGAGTTTGATTTAACTACAGAAGAAGCTGCTACGTTTGGTTTCTTATACGGCAGTCTCAACATTTTCGCTCGTGGATTGGGTGGTTATATAAGTGACCGGTTGAATATGGTCGCCGGTATGCGCGGAAGATTATGGTTACAAACGGGACTTTTGTTCATGGAGGGCGTCTTGATCATTGCATTTGCGTACACCAAAACGCTGGCTGGTGCAGTGATCACCATGTGCATCTTTTCCATTTTCACGCAGGCAGCGGAAGGAGCGATTTATGGTGTCGTTCCTTACATTACCAAACTCTACACTGGTTCCGTCTCGGGATTCGTGGGTTCAGGAGGAACATGGGCTCTGTGGTGTATGGATTTGGCTTTCGAGCCATGCCCTATCGTGATGCATTTGCAATGATGGGAGGCATTGTCATCGTTTCGTCATTCTTGACGATATTCATCAAGATTCCATGTCACGCTGGCATGATTTGGGGAGAAGATAATCATGCTGTAATTCAGCAGCGCGAACGATTCAGGCAGCAACAGAATGCCGGACTCTCGAGGAGGAATAATAATCAGACGGAAGATGCTCAGGATACAGAAGTGGAAATGAGGAATGCTGCGAACCCTACCGTGTCTGATCAAGAAGACTTGACGGAAGGAGGATATTTGGAGGTAACTGTCGACGTAGTAGGGACTGCTGCAAGTGAAAGCGACAAAGACCTGAGTGATAAGCCAACGCCAGCTAACGCCGACGATGCGGAGCAGGGTCCTTAAATTTTGAATTTTTATTATAAGATAATTTTACTTTTTGCTCGTTCATGGATCATGGGCTCTTTATTATCATCACAGGTCGTTGGTTTATGCTTTTGCTAATCACTGCCGTTGTTCCAGCTTAAAAGTACGAGGTAAAAGCGGATGCGGATAATAACTAGACTAGACTACGTTCGTTTTCATCTTGGCAGATTAGCGGATACGAACGTGCGTCAACCGTCAGGACCACACCCGAAATTTTGCATCTCCTCGCGACTCGCGACAAAAGACGCGCATAAAAAAATGCAAGTGAAACAAATAATAAAACTGCGCAAGTGAACACTTTTCAGCAGTTCATTCAAATCTCATTGACAATAACTGCGTGATCTAATTTATTATTGCCACCGGAAGTGAGAATTAACACCCATGGGGATACACTCCATTCACGTTTTTGATCGCAAAGGCAAGACGCTGTTCACCAAACGATACGCGGAAGATGACGCTCCCGACGAAGAGCATGCCGCCGAACAGCGAAAGCTTGTCTTTGGAATGTTGTTTTCACTAAAAGAAATTGCTTCGTCGCTAAGTCCTTCCGAAGAAGATGGTATTCACTCGGTACAGATCGGTGCAAGTACACTGTATACATTGGAAACGGCGAGTGGATTGCGATTTGCTCTTTATTTTGACCGAGTCGGCGAGGATGAGAGCAATATGACAAAGAAAGCAGCAACCATTCGTTCGGCCTTGCAGCATATTTACAACAATCTATGGATCAATCAAGTGACACGGTCACCACTCTACAACCCAGTCGCTCCAAATGTAAATGAGACTGGTTTTGAACAGCATTTGGATTCTTATCTATCCAGCTTATCGTCACAGTCTTGGTATAAATAGACTAGTAAACCGAATAATCAGTAAGAATTGCCACCGGCATACAGCGGCCGGCTCAGCAAAGTAGATCATTTATGGGTTACGCCTTCATTAAGATGATTCAGCAATCGATTCCTGTTTTGTTAAATGCGTCAACCTTTGTATAAATTATATAGACCTCAGTCGCTAAAGATTATTGGACTAGCTCTAGCTAAAGAAATACTACCGACGATAGTTTGGCAATTGCTGGATTGGTTACTAGTTATTAGCCTTCGCAGTTCGCCAGACCCTAGCCAGGACGACCTCTCTACAATAAAGTCGACTGTTCGATACGGGTACGGCACGGGCTGGATTGTGTTTTGTGTTGCAAATTATTTTTTGTTGTTGATGCGCTACATTTGCTCGCTGCATGTAAACACTGGTTTAACCCATCGTGTAAAGGAGAACGTAGTTAGTTATTCATCAAATGAGTGAAGATTCAGAGCAGAAGCCGTCTACACCGCAACCGGTGGAGAGCATCCCAGAGACCGGATCATGGAAACTTCCCAATGGCTTTGAAAATCAAATTGAGGACGGTACGAGTTTATTCTATCACGTTGCGTCTATAGGAATGTTATAAAACACACTATAACTCACGCATGACTCTCTTTGTACTGAAGGAATTATCAAAGTAGCGGCTGGCGCTGTCGCTGGAGGCCTTTGGGGCTTGCGCTGGCAAGAAGTGGCAAAGGCGGTCGACTGGGGTTTGTTGGTGCGGGCATTGGAGTCGGTTTAGGATCTGCGTACGAACGAGCTCTTCAGTCCTTCAATGCTAAATAATAAGGAGTCTATTCTAGAACTAAACGAGACAAGGGATCGTTGTGCTTGGTATGACTCTATTTATTCTACTAATTTTCAAAGCATCAACTGCTCTCCATTTTCGTCGCAAATGGGGCGGGATGTATCTATTTTTCGGCGGCTCGTCGCCTGTATTGTTTCCCAAAGACGCGGCGCTACTCGCTGTAGTTGTCGTAGTTGCTGCACTCGTAGCAGTTGCAGCTGTCGCGTCATCCGGCACTTTCGGTCGCGTTGGTTTGACAACCTCCAATTTCGGTTGCTCTTTCTTTTCTTTCTTTGGTGCTTCTTCCGTCTTTTTCTTCACACTGGCGTCTCCTTGCAGCTTCACACCTTCGTCGATACCCATTTCCCTTCTCATGTTCATTTTAAAGGATTGAATGTCGCCATCGTACTTGGTGATTGTCTTGTTGTCGCATATCCAAATCTGGTCGGCGACCTGACTGATCAGACGCATGTCGTGCGATACCAATATCATACCGCCCTGGAATTCGTTGACAGCCTTGGCCAGCGCATCGATGGACTCCATGTCTAAACGAGTTAAATTCATTAGGAGAATTAATGAGAATATGTCTCGTAAAAACACGACACCCAAAATATCAGGAAAAGCAGCTCGCAAACTTACCCAAATGATTGGTCGGCTCATCCAAAAGTAAAATATGGGGAACATCACGTCCGAGCTTGGCAAACACTACACGACTCTTTTGACCGTCACTCAACTCCTTCATCTTTTGAACTTGCATGGACCCAGAAACGCCAAAACGGCCCAAGTATTTGCGCTGCTCTTCGCGAGGATCGCCGGGATACTTTCGCTCGAAAAAACTCGAGTGGCGTCATCTCCACATCCAACACATCCACAAAGTGCTGCGTGAATCGACCTAACTTCAAATGGCCGTGTGGTCGAATGTCACCTTTCGTCGGTAATAGCTCTCCTGCCATGAGTTTGACCAAGGTCGTTTTTCCTGCGCGAGAGAGAACATTTAAGACGACAATCTCAGACAGAGAGGTGACGAAACGTATTTACGCACCTGCTCCGTTAGGCCCAACCAGTGCAACTCGAGAATCAAGATCGATCCCTAGATTCACATTTGTATACAAAAGCTCACATCCAGGATAACCGAAAGAGACATCATGAAACGCTAGAACTGGAGGAGGCAAATGCCCCGGATCAGAAAATTTGAAATTGAGAGGTTTGTCTTCCACGGGTTTGGCCGTTAGACCGCCTCGAACCATTTTCTGAAGAACTTTCTCCTTGGATTGCGCTTGCTTTGCATTCTTTGCTGTACCGTGACCGAAGCGCGCAATGTACTCCTTCATCGATTTGATCTGCTCCTGTTCCCAGCGATATTGCTTCCATTGGTTCTCTTCCATTTCCGACTTTGTCTTGACAAACTGATCATAATTTCCATCGTAGTACTGCAGCTTTTTTCCGACTTGTGAAATCAATCATGTGCGTGCAGACGTTATTCAAGAAGTCTTTCCAGATCGAGTACAAATGTAAAATGTTAGTGTGCATCTGGCAACACAGTACAACATGCTGGACAAGGCTTACCTTGCGAATGAGAAATCAATAGTAGGATGCGATTCCATTTGGACAAGTAATCTTCCAGCCACAAAACGGCTTCCATATCCAAGTGGTTGGTCGGTTCATCGAGTAACAAGCAGACAGGTTGCAAGAAAAGTGCTCGGGCCAGTGAGACGCGCATCCGCCAACCACCGGAGAAATCCTTGGTCAGTTTTCCTGCATGTCGTGTGAACCCCAAACCTTTCAAAATACTACGCGCTCTGACTTCGGCTGTTGCAGCATCCAGTGAATCCAATCGTTCGTAAATAAAATTGAGCCCATCCATGACTTCCTCCTGCTGCTCATCGTAGGTCTTTCCGGATGCATCGCTTTCAGCGCCATTCGATATTTTGTCCGCCAGTTCAGTAAGGACACTGTTCAGATCTTCGGCTTGTTGTTCCAAACGCAAGCGTTCTTCATCGACCGCCATGACGGCATCCAACGCTGTCACAGTATCGGAGGGCTCAATTTCCTCACTCAAATAGAAAATGTCAATACCTCGTGGAACAGGATCGCCCGAGCGCCAATTGCCCGCAAAAGAGTCGACTTTCCGCATCCGTTCCTTCCAATGAGGCCGTATCGATTACCATGATTCAAGACAACCTCTGTTTCATCCAAGAGAAGCGCACCCATGTGCTGTAGAGTGAAATTTGACACGTTAATGTCCCGACTTCTCGGATCTACTCCTTTCCGAGAAGCTGCGAAGGTACAGATAGTACCAGCAGCTGCAAGTGTATCAGCTGTATCGTGATCAATACCGTCATCCACATCGACTGGCTCGCCATTCTCGTTCAATGTCATTTGCGCGAGAACCTTTTCAGCTTTTGCCGCAGTGTCTTCCTCTTCCTCTTCTTCCTCATCGTCGCCCGCGTCTCCCTTTTCATTTTGCGTTTGGCTTCACGAGCAGCCTTTGCTTTTGCTTTCTTTTCTTCTTTCGACAACTTCTTTTCAAAGATCTTTTCGTCACCGGCACCCATGGCGGCGTCTTTGACGACATCTACCGTAGTATCGTCGGCCGATCGTTGAAGATTCCGCTCAAACTCTTCGCGGGCTAATTTTTCTTTCTTTTCTTTCCACGTCGATGGCATGTTTCGGAGCAAAAGTAATGAATGAATAGATGATAAACAATGAGAACTAGAATCTAGTCTAATCCGTTGGATTCAAACGTGTCTCACAGCGACCAATCGGCGTTTAGCGTCACGATACGTTTAGCTGATCAACAGAGCTAGAAAGGATTAATCGAGAAGGTCACAAATCAATTCAAATACTGTCTTATCAATTAAACAGGGTTCATTCGAATCAATGCGTTCATTGATCCGGCTGCCCCTCGCGAGAACGATTGCCAGCCACGCGATCCGCCCACGTTACTCGTCGGGCCTTTGCTTGGCTGCGAGCGTCGCTGTCATCTCTTCCACCAACGTCATCGTACTCCGTTTCATTCTTAGCGTGATCGTGTCCATCCGGGAGTCGTACAATATCAATATCTCCAACACGCTCCTCGGCTTTGGGGGCGGGATCTCGCGAAGAGTGTTCACATGTTTGTATCCCAATATCACGTCGCGGAACTTCCGAAACAAGGCTCCATTCAGAGGCTTTGTAAAGAAGTCTGCTAACATCATGAGGGTAGGGCAATGCTTGATGTTGATGCCCAAATCCCTCGTCCTATCTTTGATCCAGAAATTTCGGATGTGGATGTGTTTGGATTTTTGTCCTGCTGACATTCGTCCGTTCGTCTCCATTTTAATCGCACTTTCATTGTCTTGTTCAAACACAACTTCATCCATCTTGTATCCCTGTGCTTCCATGAACATCATGATCCACATCGTATGAGGCAGGTAATCACTCGCTCCCACGAGCTCTGCTTCAGTCGAGCTCTTCGTATTCAATTTCTGCTTCGACGATTTACACAAGAGTCCTCCAGTCCCGAGTGACGTAATACCACCGGTGTGACTTTTCATGTCCGAATGCACCGCAAATGCCGCGTCGACCCACGATTGCATACTGCTAAGGTTGTCTGCACCGAGGGTACAGACCAAATCGATGGTTCCCTTGATATACTCTAAGACACGCTTCAGTTTGTCTTGATCTTGCTTTGTACTTTTTGTAACACGAGTGCACAGGAACGACACTGATAATAACAAATCCATTCTTCCCGGATAGCCACGTACAGTAGTTTTGCCACCACACTGTGAAAAGTCTCGTCTTCATCCCCTTTAAGTTTGGGGAGGACTCATCGACGTCAAACAGGTTTGCCTTCGCAGGGGTTGCTGCAATTGATTGATTGTCATGCCCGATTCGTCGATGCTCTCTTGCAGATAGTCCTTCATTTCAATGGATACCGTACGGTTCTCGTTCATTGTTATTCCCATACCCAAAAACTTGTGCTGGTTTCCCTTTGTTACAGACATTTTCCGAACTTGTTTTCTATATCCAGAATGACTTGATCCACCACGCCTTGCTCGACGTGGGACACTTTCATGTCATCGGCGTACCACGCGATGGTGCACTGTTTCCGTTGATCATTTTGTTGGCTACACAGTTGTCGTCACGGATTTAACTCGAAACCCATATCCTTCAACGACCGGCAAACATTTCATACCACAGGAGCGCACTTTGTGCGCATCCATACAAGGCCTTCAGCAGTTGGACGTATAGTACACGTTTCCCGGACTCCAAAACAACATACTCTTCGTATTTTGGATTCATTTTACACATGATATCAACCGAGTCTCCAGTAAATTTCAAAAGCACAAATTCATTCATATCCGCCTTCAAATATGCTCCAACGACGCCGGCGGCTATCGACACTTTTCGTCCCTCGTATGTCGTCAACGATTAACGTCAGTAACAAAGCTTCTGTTGCAACCGTCCGGTGACGCCGTCTGTGACTTGTCATATAAGTTCTTTTGGGCTTCCATCAGCCACTGTTCTGCCCTTAATTCTTCCGTCTCTCTTTTGGTAATAAGATTGATGGCTCTTAGAGCTGCCTTTCGTTGTTCAGCAGTTAGAGTGTGTGCGTGTCTGGCCATAAACACACCAAGATCATCCAGTTGTGCAAACTCTTGCATCAGAGCCTGAATTGCATCGTTTCCATATAGCTGGATAGCATTTTTAACTGTCAACTGTGCAAAGACTCGTCCAAACACGGTTCTCTTCAGGTCCTGTATGCTGTTGGGTGCTGTGTTTTTGCGAAGTGCTTTCAGCCGCCTGAACTAGAATTGCGTGTAATAGCGTGGTTGGGGTTTCATAAGCTTTTCGCTGTGGTTCGTCCATGGCTTCGACCAGTCTCGCTGGAGCTCTCAGTGTGTTGCGGTTCGAAGTTGTGTGGTCGGTGGTGTTTCAGACTCGTTAGGGATAGGGTCAAGTTCATTTTCGTTTCTGTCAATTTCGTTTTCATTCATTTTCGTTGTGAGCACCGTCGACAAGAACTTCGTCGTCCACATTCTCATTTTCATTTCAAATTCATTTTCATTTTCCTCATGCGCCCTTCGTTTTCATGTTGCGCTCCTTCATTTTCGTTATGCGCTCCCGTCTTCAACGTCGGGCGATAAACGTTTTCGTCGGCAATTGCCGCTCCTTCTTCAGCATTGATTTCAATTTCATCTGCTGCTTCAACATCTTCTGCAGTATAGTTTTCAACCAGTAGGTCAGTTGTTGGCTGGCTATCTCTTCTTCTCCGTCCGTTAGTTCGTATATCGCTCCTTGATCCAAAACCGGATAGGGATGTGGATCATTGTCAGTAGGAACGTCGGTCGTGTTATCGCCTCCCCATTCCACAACAAGACCAGTGGTTTGGATAAGTGGTTGGTCGTCACGCTGAGCAAAGAACTCAAACTGTCGAACCACAGCGTCATGGATGGGACATTCGGTCCATTGATGACGTGCAATGATCTCACCGGATGACAGTGATAAGAAATAATACGCTCCTCCATGATTACCGGTGGGACCAAGCGCGATTGCTCCGTGTGTTCGTGACCGCGGTGTGTGTTTGTCGTTGGTGCATCATAAACCTGCGCGTATGACCCGAACTCAATTCGCAATTTGTTATAGTCGGGTGGAGGCGTCCCCATCATGACTGTCTCGGCGACACATCTCGTGACACACCATACTTCCAGGGAAAAGGTTCAAAAAATGAACAGCGTTCATCATCAGGTGGCGAACAAACAGGATAGGAAGCCGTGTCACGGTAGCCCGTGAATGGTGGTTCGTGCTCTTTCTTTGATGGTACGGTTAGAGCGTTCAATTTCAGGCACATGGTGTTGGGTGCGCAAATGTCGAGGTGAACTGGTCCCAAATCATCTCGCAGGCAAGCGAAATCGTTATCGCCGTGGAATATTCGTTACTGGCAAACCCCGTGACTTGTATATGCTTAGGATTCGGGTTAATTCTTTCAGCATCACGGCCTTTGTCTTGTTTGGCACGTGAGCTATGGTGCGCCATCCAATGCTTCGTGATATCGTAGTCAAGAAAGGGATACGATTCACAAACACAAAATCAATAGTCAGGGTCACCGAATTGTGATGGAGCAAGATCGACCGTGGTACCGCAATGACTTCCGTCGCGCGAGGGGACGCGGCGGAACGGCGTCCCGCCGTTGTCGTTCCTTTCAACTTAGGAACGTCAGGTCCATAAATGATGACAGCACGCCGTGCATCATCAACTGTGATCGGGCAATTGTGAATTGATTATCCCGAATGTATTCTTCGAAGTCTGTTCACCCGGGCGGTTGAGAATCTTGTATAGTTTGCGGGCAAGATCAGCGCCATTCACTTGGCGCTTTGTGAACATCTTTTGTTCTCTTCAACTACGTTAATTAAGGTACAGTCCGTATAGGCGCTAACAGATTCACTATTGTTAGGCTTGAACACGTAAAGACCGGATGCTTGTTCTTCAAATTTCATCTTCGTTCCATCAATGCGATGAACAATCAACGAATGTTCGTCATCCGTGTCAAGAGTGACACGACACACCTTACGCATCTTTGAGTGACAGGATATTTGCGATGGAGGCAGGGTTATACCAAATGGTACCCAAATTTGGAAAATCCCCGACCAAATGTGAGTCCTGGTGTCCTCCGTTTGTCATTGCACGCAAAACCTCACCACTTTCACGAATCTTGCTGAGATACTGCGGATTGTTGAACACCGATACAGTCGATTGCGAGTCTAAAAGAATCCAGTTGGGATCGATGGTGCCATGACTTGCTGGTTCACTTTGAGTCATGACAAAAGCGTGAGTCAACAACGTCGTCCCCTTCGATTTGGTTCAGGACAGCTTCCTGAATAATGTCCTGGTTGGTCACAGTTGTAGCATGCGACATCGTATGTATTTCCATCTGTCCCTGGCACAAGCTTCGCTTTTCGGTTCCGTTCTGTGCGAATGTATGATGACCGGAAGGCGTCGAGGTATCCGGCTGCTCACCTTTCGGGCGCTGGTTCTGATTGTGTTGGTGTCGCGGGATGTTCCGTGCGGGCTCGTACGATGCTTGCAAGCGAGAAAGCGGCCGCTAGATCTCTAGGGTAGTTGTCTTTGCCCTTTGCCAAATCGTTCGTAGCTCTCCCGTGAATGCTCCGTATCGCGCATGATCCAGACCCCGAATAAACGACATCGCCATCGTCACATCGCCAAGCTGCTTTTCGGGCAACTTGGTTTCCAACTTCATCGGGGACATTTCTCCACTGTACCCCTACAACGCCGCCACAATGACGAACAATCTCTGCCTGCGCCTTCAGTCTAGCCATGAAATCCTCGAGTGACTCTCCAGGCCCTTGTTTGCAAGTGCTGAAAGCCTCAATAGCATCCAATTCCGACATGGCGGCGCTCTTCCTGTTATCATAGTTCATTGACAGAGCTTTTATTTGCTGCAAAACCACACACAATCATGATTTTTGTTGTGCTCGTCGTACCCTGGCATAGACCTAACCTTAGTCTTCATCGCATCACTCATTTGCCCTTTTATCATCGTGCAGATCGCTACCAAATTTCTGTCAAGGAGATCTTCGGCTTTGCAAGTAGTTTGATTTTTTCATTTTGCATTTGCTTCTTTTCTTCAGATGCATCCTTATCCAGTGCCTTTGG
Organism: Fistulifera pelliculosa; assembly: GCA_026008555.1. NCBI lineage: Eukaryota > Bacillariophyta > Bacillariophyceae > Naviculales > Stauroneidaceae > Fistulifera > Fistulifera pelliculosa. Next base: position 37,003 of record BROJ01000521.1, read on the forward strand.
AGGCTTCACTTCTGGTTCAGAAATTGGGTCTTCAAACAGGGCCCTGTCTCAATGCATGTTTCCACATAAACGTGGTCACAACTTCCTCCAGTTTCACCATTGTCTTTGAGTACTGCGTAGGATCGTTGGATTCATCAGGTAATTCAAACACATGCCCATCCATTTCTTTAATGGAGCCTCTGAATTTTGTCTTCTTCGTCGACTGGTTTTGGGCTTTGTTTCCGCCCGCCACCTCCGTTTCCTCTACCACCTCGACCTCCGCGTCCACCATTTGGTGCTCGACCAGCTGGTGGGCTTGGCGTTCCCGATGCAGTGTCCGGCACAGGAGAAGACATCTCTAGTTCACTCAGTCCTTTGAAAGCTTTTGATTCGAATGAACGTTGGATTCAAACGTGTCTCACAGCGACCAATCGGCGTTTAGCGTCACGATACGTTTAGCTGATCAACAGAGCTAGAAAGGATTAATCGAGAAGGTCACAAATCAATTCAAATACTGTCTTATCAATTAAACAGGGTTCATTCGAATCAATGCGTTCATTGATCCGGCTGCCCCTCGCGAGAACGATTGCCAGCCACGCGATCCGCCCACGTTACTCGTCGGGCCTTTGCTTGGCTGCGGCGTCGCTGTCATCTCTTCCACCAACGTCATCGTACTCCGTTTCATTCTTAGCGTGATCGTGTCCATCCGGGAGTCGTACAATATCAATATCTCCAACACTAATCAAATCAATTTCAAATCAAATACATGCGCGCTCGAGCGACTGTGAGGTGTGCGTTTCGTTTTCTCGACGAAAAGGCAAACGGACGACGAGTGACGTTCCACATTCCAACCAAGCGCGCGCTAATCGCGCAATCAACCTCAAAGCACTGGAATCGAATAAGTCGTGATGAGCAATGTAAGATTGCTCCGTTATCGTCCCCTAAGCTAGGTCTATGAAATGATTTTGTAACTTATACCTTTCATTACAAATAATGAAACTGGAGCCTGTAAACGTCCGAATGCTTTGTTTAGATCTCATCTCCTACACGTTCGCTTGTATTCAACACGTTTGATGATTATTTGAACTAAAGCTCGTCGTTACTTTTACTGCCACTGTCTCGCTCTTCCAGCAATTGCTCTACTCTTGCAGTCAATTCATCCACTTTAGCCTGCAACGCTTCATCAGTCACGCCATCATATAGTTTATCCTTATTCCTGGGGTCCGTCATGCGCCACCATTCAATCAGATCTTCACCCGATTTCGCTTGGAAAAGTGTCGGACTGCGAGACGCACTCAGTCGTTCGTCTTTGCATTCGACGCCTTGTACAACACCCAATTGACCCTCAGGTGTCACGCTCGTTCCCTTGTACACGAGCCGACAACCTTCGTCAACGTCCATGATGGGTTCTGGTGTCCTTCTGGATTCGGTTTCTTGTACCAATCATCCGCATCTTCGACGGGGCGATAATGCGTAAACAAATTAACATAATAGGCATTGGGCCCAGTCATGGGGCGGTTGCGACCATGAAGAGCTTTGCGGACTCATAATAAACAATATCACCAGGTTCCATAATGACTTCGTGCATGCGATCCATGTGGTCTTGTACTTCCACCGGCCACGGCTCCGTCAAATTTCCTTGCGCAATATTCACAATGAGACTGACGGCATGCGTGTTTCGTCGATCGACATGTGTCAACAGTCGCGCTCCCTCGGTGTACTTTCGCAATCCGTACATGACGGTTTGCTCTACTTTGACACCTGCCCATGCTTCCACTAGTTCCAACAGACGTATTTGCAACATTTCCTTCATGCGCCAGGGCACTTGAATGAAATAGACACCTGTCTCCCACCAATTGACAAAGACGCCTAACCCTTTCCATTCCTCCCGAGATGCATTGTTTCGATTGTTGTAATAGAATGCTCCCATGTACGCAAATACATCACGCGGAAGCTGTCCTTTTTTTGAACGCAAGGGGCTGAAGGTTCGAGACACTTGTTTGTGGCGCTTCCATTCTTCGCGGAGTGTGACCTCGATTTCTTCGTCAAAATTGTGTGCACTGATATCGTCACTTGGCGGACTTTCACCAAATCCCATGACCGTCGCGTATTCAATTGTGACTCTTCCTACTTCGTGACCGTCGATCGTTTCTGCAATAAACTCGTGTCCCAAATACGTATGGAAGCAGCGTGTCTTGGGCTCGCCGTATCCAATTTCCAAATGAAGCTGCTTCTCGCCCTGACTATTGATCCAGTACAATTGCAGCGGATTCGTTTGATCAAAGTAATTCATGAAACACGACTCGACTTGCGCACAATTGACTTGAAACCATTGTCGAAAATCCGAACCGTCTCCGTTGTAGTGCATACTGGGCAGGACATGATGCGCCAAGGAACGATCGGTTCCTCTTCCGATGCAGACGGCCTGGCATGAGTCTGTATTATCGTCAAAGAGCTGCTCGGCAGCCTCTCCTTGCGCAAGAAGGATGTATAACGAGGACTTTTGAATGACGACAGAACTGAACTGCACGTGTCCTTGTACAACAGATAGTGCCCCGTCAATTTCTGGTTCTCGTCGTAATCGAGATCCTGCGCCGCCGATTCGACGGAAGAAGCGTTTGTTGATGCCAGCAGTGCAAGGGAAGAGAAGAAGACAGCGAATCATGTTATTGTCGCTCTTCTCCGTTATTATGCGTGTGATGTATTGTGATTTATTATTGTGACTGTTATGACGAAGAACCAAGCGCGACGGTGACCGCTTTTCGGTAAAAAAGGGTGCCGACGATGCGAACCCCACGGTCATGATCCTCTATCCTTAATTGAGAACAAGAAGCTTTTGAGATGTACACTTTCCGCAAGAGAGTACCGGTCTAAGATTTGTCTCTTTAGAGTAGTACTATCCCAGTAATGGATCAATGCTGCGAACACAGTGACGTTTCGGGCATAGAGAGGGAGGAAGGAGTTGAATAAGGTTGAAGTTGAAGGCCTTCGCGGGGTTTTGCAGTTAACGACCGATTTGCGAGGGTTGCAGTTGTCAAAACGACAGTTAGTTGTTCCTCACCCTATGAAGGAAGGATGCGTTCCGCAACAAAGCAGCAAGCAAACGCAATAAAGTAATAATCGACTTCTCGTTAATTCATTCTTCCACATTTCTCAAACGCAACATCACGATGCACTCAAATTACAGCTTTCATGACAGCGAAACGTCGTCAAGTCGCAAACGCGCTGTAGTAAATGGAATTGGTATCTTTCATTCCTGGCCTCGCAATTTTCCGAATCCGCGCGATGCCATGTTCGATTTGGTGGACAATGCTGTCGATGCTGCTACTCCCGAAGATGATACAAACGGAAGAATTGCGATCGAAGCCGACGATCGATCGTCCGGTGTCATTCTCATGAATTCGTGCGTCGCTCCGATTCAACCGCTGAGCAAGGTTCTGGAATTGTATACGAGCGAAAAGCAATTTACAGGCGCAGTTGGAGAAAATGGGATTGGGCTCAAACAAGGAGTCGTCACTTTGGCGAATGTGGCTTTCATTATATCCAAGAATCGGTCCAAATACAGTCTCGGAATTGTTGCCATGTGCTTGCAAACGCAAACAGAGTGCTGGATGCCATCGTTCGAATTTCATTCGCAAGCGGGGATGGACATGGAGCAAGAGTTGTTTACGACGCTCGACAGTCACCCGAAACTCCGTCAATGCGTTACACAGTTTGGTGATTCGTTTCTGGATGGGGTGAAACGTCTCCACAAAGTAATGCTGCGCATGGACAATTCCAAGCGGGGTTGGAAACAGTATCCGCACGTGTTTTGTCTGTTATTGCATGATTTGAAGCATGGAGAGAATTTGGTTCCACATGATAGAGTCAGCGATCTACTGGATCAGACCAAGGCGGACTTGCCGAAGCATTATTTGCACATTCCCAAGAATTTACAGATGACTGTGAACAAGACTGTCGTTAAATTCAATTACTGGCAGCCGCGTCTAGTTGAGATGACCTGCTTTGATTTTCACATCAATCGAAGTGTTCCCATGGAAGAAGATCCGTGGTGGCAATACCCAAAAAAGTCCTACGATTCATCCAAGTACTATCCCATTCGTATCTACATTGGATTCGATGCCCAGCGCGCCGCGGATGAAGCACAACGTAGTACGGGAGTCTTTACATTTACAGTCGAGCGTGTGGCCGACTCATTCGCGTTTCAGAAGATGCTCGTGGAGAGATTAATGTTAGTAACGGTGGGACCGATTATTGTCAAGGACTGACCATTATTTTGGATGATCGTGGTGGTAATCTGCCTTTGAATCCAACCAAGCACGATGTCGCCTTTTCCGAGCACGCTGATGGCGTGATTCACAGAGCGAATTTGTTCTGTTACATCAATGTTGTCACACGGATCTATTACAACTACTACAAAGAATGTTATTTTTCGAAAAGAAAAGGACATTTCGGATGCGTTGAGAGAGTTGCTTCCTTGTGTGAAAGAAGTCATTGCAATGGCGAAACATGACTACACTCCAATCTCTGAATGCCAATTCAACACATTCGACCAGTTCTTATACAAGCAGAGTAATGTGAAAAGCAATAGGATATCCAGATTGTTATCTTGGAAGGATGTTGCGGTCAGGAAAGGAAAAGACAGCGTTCTGTGCTTCACAAAACCCATTCATCCACTCATTCCTTTTGAAGCAGCCATCGCTCCCGCTGCTGCTGCTGTCATGGATCCTGTTCCCGGTCTTAGCCCAGTCCCTGTCTCTGACAACTATGACGACTTTTTCGATGATCATGATGACCATGTTATTCCACCAGTAACACCTTCACTTTGTCAGAGATCGGGCGCCGATGCACCGTCCGCAAGCAGGGACGCCTTGACAGTGCCAGACGTTCAGTCTCCTCGTTCGAGGAAGAGGTCGAGATCCGTCGCTTCTGAACAAATGGATAACGAAGAAATGCTTCTGGATAGAATCAGTACACTGGAAGATGAGCTCAAAGAAATGAAAGAACACGAGGCGAAGCGAGACAAGGAGTTCCGGAGAATGAGGCAGGAGATGGCTCGGCAGGGCAAACTCATCGCACGCTTGGACGATCGGTTCAAGAATAACAATGAAATGTATGAATGTTGAGCATGCCCTAATTACTTATCCTCGTCTGTCAAACACGCTATATAATTCATCAACGTACGATCTCTTTTTTGGTTGGCTGTCATGTTTCGAGTCTATGATTATTGCTTATTGTTTTTAATTAACGCTTAGCGTTATCTGCATTTCAACATGGTCATTCCGTTGCTACTAGAGCTGCGTCAATGACGGGGAAAATCCTCGTTGGATGAGCTTCTGTATTGAACACGTGCTTGTTCAGCAGATCGATTTCCGTCTCGGGGTCTTGCAGTAAGTACAGATATTTGAGCAACTCTGCAAAGAAGAAAGACTCGGTCTTGTCTCGTGGCACGCCGTATACATCCGCCACGTTGCTCAGTTCGCCGTATCCAATGTCCGTTTTGCAATATCTTTCAACCGCTTGGTAAATTTCCCATCCCCATTCACGGTAAATGGGGTCACCTGTGAGGTGATTTAAAATAAACATGGACTCCACCGCTTCCGGCCGGAGCAAATAATGGGGTGCGCCTCTACCAATTTCAAAGTCAGTGCCCGCATGGGCTTGGATAAATTCTGGAGATATCCCAGTGTTCATGCGAGCATACATCTGATAGCACGTGTACGTCAAGGCTTTTCCAGTCCGTAAATCGCGCTGCGCGCGTTCACTGTCCAATCCCAAGGGATCTGTATAGGCACCCAACGCCAACAAACCACCCAAAAGCACGCCAAGTGATCCATCTTGTAATCCATCTGGTTGTTATTCTTGTCGGCAACGTAGGTCAATCCGGACGGTGTTGTTCGTTGCTCCAGTTCATTGTGCATCCCCTCCATGGCCTTGTCGTACATTTCTCGATACATGGGTTCTGTTTTCCCACCCTGCAACCACATCTTGAGCATATACTCATAGACAGAATCCCCATGGCACCAAACGTGAGTTTGTCGTTGGCAAAGTGCGGCAATGGTCGTCCGTCTTTGCCCACCTTGGTTTCGCCTTTTCTCGGGTCACTAAAAAAGTACGGATATAGTCCGTTGGGCGTAGACATGTCGTGCAATACTTCAAACACATACTCGGTCTTGTCCGCGAATTCCTGATCACCCGACATTTTGGACAAGTACCGATTTTCAATTTGCACCGAACCAAACTCGGCCAGAATCGAATTTCCCCGACCATCCAACATGACCCGTTTGTCCATTTTTCAAATTGACTTGTCCACTGGGCAGACCCGTCTTGCTTCCATGAAATGCTTTAATGAGTCGCTTCCCCAAATCCAACGCATGATCCAAAAACGTCTTATCCCCACTCCAATCGTACGCCGCCAACAATCCTCCCAAATCACGAATCGTCGTTTCAAACGTCGACACACTCCCACATTCTCATGTCCCAAATGATCGCGCACCCAATCGCTTCCTTTCCAAAATTCTTCCTTCATATCCATCAACCACAGTGTGTCGAGAGCATCAATTAACGTAATACCCTGTCCACCCCAATTGTTGGAAGGCCGTTTCGACTGCGGCAAGATTTCATCTGCCCCAAACGCATACTGCGTATAGCCGGTCCACGCGTGTTGCATGGCCTTTTGATGTGTACCCGGCGCGATCTTGCGACGGCATCGGACGCGGCGCGAATGTCCTTCGTAATCAAGTACGGCGTCCCGCCCGTGGTGTATTCCGTGTAGCGTTTTCCGCCGGGTGGGACAAATTGCGTGTGCGCGTCGTAGTCTTCTGTGACAGGAATCAAGGGATATGGATAGAGACGTGTGGGTGGGGTATCGTACGGTTCCATGTCGACGGTTTGGGGCAGCGGTGGTGGTCCGTTGGCGGCGTTCAAGTCGATTCCGGGGATTCCTGGAATGACAGCGATTTTGTGGTGGTAGATGCCGGTGGTTCTTCTTCTTGAACGGCACTGGGCGCGACGGGAACTCCTCCAGGACGAAATTGACTCGCTTCCGGTGTTCCTACCGTAAACAGTAGTAACAACAGTCCGAATGACAAGACAATTGCCATGAACAGGAGAATGAGCAAACTTTTCCGTAAGATGCTCGAGTTGTTCGAGTTTCCTGTTCCGCGCCTTCTGCGTAAAGAAGGTGTTCCCGATCTTCTCATTCTTTCGCTTTACTAAATTCTTTCAGATGAGTAGGTAATTAATAAATAAATGATAATGATCAACGGAGGTGGTAGGTTCGGCAATCTTGGTCTCTACGTCTCTACCACACCGACGAGGTCTTTTTTATTTTTGGGTGTTCGGCGATGTTGCTTGCAATGCGCTTCGCTGCGTGGCGAGCAGTGGGTCATGATGACCCGGGAATGGAAACGACTGATCCGTTGGTTTTGTTTCTGAACGATCTATTTAGGAGAAGTCATGCAAATGGTGATAATAACAAACAAGTAGTTGTCATGCGGTTATGAACTCAATATAGGATTATGTGTTCAACGGTCAGCAATTTGACGGATGTTCCACTCGGTCGTCGATTGCCTCCAACGCGAATCTGTGTGCGAACGATGACACATGCAACTACGGTATAAAAGATCTTGCGCGCGCTTCTTTTGACACAATCATAACTTTTCGAGTTGAGATTTGCTTGTGACAAACAAGAGCTTTATATCAAATAATCATGTTTACTTTTCGTCATTCTGCTCTTGTAAGTGAAGCAGATGGAATGATTGATTGATTGAGTTGATTGCGATTGTATCTCATCTCATCTCATCGCTCACTTTCACTCACTCTACGATGAACAGCGCTACGCGCCTCCACTGGCCGCCTCTACCGTTCTTCTCTACTCGGACGTCGCGTACGCCCGCGAAGACAGCAAAGCCGTCGATCTCCAAAAGGTTCGCGAAGCCATTGTCGATGTCATTGAATCGGATGCGGAAAAACGCGGCGACGGAACGACTCTGTATGGTACCATGATTCGTTTGGCCTGGCACTGTTCGGGGACGTATAGTAAGCACGACAATACGGGTGGTTCGGATTGTGGGCGAATGCGGTTCGAGCCGGAAGCGAGTTGGGGGCGAATGCCGGTCTCAAAGCTGTAGCGCAAAAGCGCTCGAGCCGGTCAAGGCCAAGTTTCCCGAAATGACCTATGCGGATCTGTACACGTATGCGGGTGCGTACCGGAATAGAAGTATTGTGTATGATTGATTCGTTGTGTGTGCTTTGTCATGATCTACTTTTGTTCTCATTCATTCATTCACTCGATCACTCGTCTTTCTACACACAGGCGTCGTGGCGGTGGAAGAAACGGGAGGCCCCAAGATTCCCTTTCGTGTGGGTCGCTCGGATGCTGCTGATGGGTCGACTTCGCCTCCGGATGGACGACTTCCCGATGCCGACAAAGGGTCGCATGTGGCGACCCGACAACATATTCGGGATATCTTTTATCGAATGGGTGCGTGCGTGCGTGCGTAATTGTTTTTGTGTATATATATATGTCTATGTAGATGGTGATGCATCATAGTATCTCAACATTCACTCATCTTTCGCAGGCTTCAACGACCAGGAAATTGTGGCACTGAGCGGAGCGCACGCCATGGGACGCTGTCACACGGATCGCTCGGGTTATTGGGGACCCTGGACGAATGCGGAAAATACATTTTCGAATGAATACTTCCGTTTGTTGGTGGAAGAACGTTGGAGTCCCAAGGTGACGCACAATGGCAAGCCGTGGGAGGGGCCGGATCAGTACGAGAATGCTTCGGGCAATCTCATGATGTTGCCGAGGTGAGTTCGTAGTGAGAGTAGTAGAGAAAGAACAAAGAGGAAATCACGAAACATTATGAATCATACTGACACTCTTGGCTATTTGATATCTACAACAGTGACATTGCTCTTATTGCGGATCCGGAATTCAAGGTGTGGGTGGAAGGTACGTGATTATAGTATTGTGGGTCACTTGATGAAAACTATTATAGTGTCTCACCCAATCCATCGCTCAGCCTACGCCAAGGACGAAAATCTCTTTTCCGTCACTTTTCCAAAGCGTTTGCCAAGCTCCTCGAGCTGGGAGTTCCTTTCAAGGCCACTGCACCGTGGTACAAGTTCTGGTGAAAAGAACTTGAAAGAGAAAGACGGGTTTGCATGCATCATCGCTCAATAATGAGAGTGCACAAGTCTAGATTTATGAATTTACATGATACGAGAAAAGTTAAAACATGATGTCACACTTAAATATATCATAAAACGATTACTTTATTCCATTGTGATGTCTGTATCTTTCAAGGCGGGTGCCCCTTGTTGGCTGCCAGAGCTTCGCATTGTAGTTGGGCTGCAGTAACTTCCTCGACAAGGTCAGCATCGTCGCATTCTTCTTCGAGTTTGTTGATGATCTTCTCCATGGCTTTCTCGTACAGATCGCGGATTTTGGTTTCGGCTCGGAAGTAAGCTGCTCGGTTCTGTAGATCCGACTTGAGTTGATTGTTTTGAGCTTGCCACTTTTGAGATTCTCGGCCATTTTCGTGTTGTGCGATGCCAAGTTCAGCTTTTGTTTCTCCATGGAATCCAGAGATGCACCGGCCGACGCATTGGCTTCGATAAGACGAGAGTTTTGATCCTTCATCTCTTTCATTTCCTCCTTCATCTCCTCGGTTCGGTCGCGGAGCTTCTTGTTCTCCTTCTTCAAGTAGGAAATGATCTTGTCACCCTCGTTGGCCTTCTTCTTGTTGGCTTCGATTTCGTCGACTCAACCTCAGCACCCTGAGCAAGGAGCGCATCAAGTCCTTTTGAAGATCGGCCTTTTCGCCCTCAAGCTCTTGTACTTCTTCCTCGGCATCTTGGATCTTGGACGCGTTCTCTTCTTTGCTTCTTTGAGATACTTTTCGAGCTTCTTGATCTTCTTTTCAAGCTTCTTCAGAGCAGCCTGGGCCTCGTCTTCTTCGCGCTGACGAGCCTCTTCGATTTCTCGTTCACGCTTCTTTCGGGCCATTTCTTCCAAACGCTCGCGCTCTTTCTTCTCTTCCTCGCGTTTTCGAGCTTCTTCCTCTGCCCTTTTCTTTGACTCTTCAGCGCGTCGCTTGCGAAGCTCAGCCTCGGCTTTCTCCATAGCGGCTTTCTTCTTGCGTGCTTCTTCTTCTCGCCTCTTGCGCTCTTCTTCCTCTTTCTCGCGCATACGATCAACTTTGGACTTTCGAGAAATGTATCCACGGGCCACTCTTTGGATGTGAATCGCTGGGGCATCCAAACCGTTTTCAAGACGGTTCGCTTCGAGGAACTCCAATGCACCGGCGCGGAAGTACGTGCGGGTTCTTCCAACGACAAACGCTTTGATGACCTTACCGTTAACGGTCTCTTCTTTTGATTTCAATGCACAGGTCATCATAGCATCAATGTCGGCTCGCGCACCTTGATCAGGAGTCATGTCCGAGTTTCGCTTGGAAGGGAAAGCCTTGTTGTCCCACATGTTGGAGTATCGGAAGCGGGTCACGGCATTGTCGAGGCGGTTAGGGAACGCGGAACGAGACAGAGTGACGGCAGCCACAACACCAGCACAGCGAAGCTGCTCGACAGTTGCCAAATGATCCATCAAAACAGGCTTCTTGACCATGTTCGGCTTGATACAGCGGATGTAGCGAGAGTTGGTCTTGCGCAAGTTCGCCATGAGCGATTGGAGCTGGTTTTGTACTTGCCCCAAGCTGTTTCTCCGACCAAGTTGCTCTTCTGACGCTTTGGGCCGCCTTTGCCGCCAACAGTGGTTGCCACGACTTCGATTTTGTTCGAGATGATGGAGTTTGACGAAGATTTGCAAAGCTCTTCCAAATCGGTGGGCAGAGTGTCCGTGTTACTGTTCACGAACTGATCTGCGTCATACAACACCTTACCGGCGTAGTGATGAATACCAAACGACATGCGGTTCAGCTTGTTGACGATCAAGCACGGAGACTTCTCGTTGATTTTGAGAGCCTTCTGCACGAACTCCTGGTCGTTACCACCGGGGCGAACGCATTCTTCGTTCAACATGGCAAGGAGACCGGTGCGGCCTTCAATCAGATCCAACACATCCGTGTTGTCATCGTACATGATCTCGGCAAGCTCAATGCCCTCGGACTCGTATTCTTCCTGAACGGAACGGAAGATGTCTTCTGTGAATTTCTGTTGAAGCTTCTCGTTGGCGTAGTTGATGCAGAGCTGCTCGAATCGATTGACAGGGAATGACTCGAAACCGAATATATCGAGAAGGCCAATGATACCAAAGTTGGTCATGGAGCCACCCTTGTAATTCTCTTCGGCGGCCGTGGCAGCATTGATCTGTTGGACCAACCACAAGAAGACGTTTCCGTACATTTCCTTGGCCAAGGCATCGGCGGCATCCTTGGAAGCAATGGGGTTGAGCGGAACCTTGTAGGTCTCGTTACGCGTCTTCATGGTACGCTCAGTGAACGCCTTGGAGCAGATCGCAGTGTCGACACCGATCAATCCAGCCAAGTCATCGAGTTCTGTTTTCGAAACGACTTCGGCCTTGTCCTTGTCTCCACCCAAAGGAGCAAAGGTCAAATTACCACAGAGCATGACGGCAATAATAGCACGCATCATTTCCTTGAGCGTATCTCCTTGACGTCAACCAATCCAAGCGTCTTGACCGTGTGCTCGAAATGCTGAGCATCGGTCATGCCTTCAATCTTGTCTACGCACGGCTTGCCAATGTACTTGAAGGACTCGGCCGTCATGTTGGACAACTTGCTCCAGAATTGCCCCTTTTCACTGCTGGACGCCGCCAATAGCTGATAAAGACGTGGTAGGTTCGCTCCTCGGGGTCGTGTCCGACAATACGAGGCTTCTCGAGCAAGTACACGTCACACTTGGAACCCGCTAGCTTGCACTTGGACTCCGACTTGTTTCCGAGTGCCATGAGCTTGGCTTCGCTCGTGTCAAACTGCAACTGCAAGTACTTTCCGAAACGCGACGAGTTGTCGTTACGACGTGTCTTGGCGTTACCAAACGCTTCGAGAAGAGGGTTGGATTCGACGACACGGGCCACGACGGGGTCCAGTTCTTGTCCCGATCCAGTGGAAGGTCCGGCTGAGTAAATGGTAAAAAAAGGGTCAATCATCGATGAGACACGGCACACATAATAATAAGCAGAAAGAAGAGGCAAGACTTACACTGCACACTGGCCATGTGATTCATGGCAATCTTGACCGTCTCGGTCTTTCCAGCACCGGATTCACCCGACACGAGGATCGACTGATCCTCGCCCCCAAACGCCAGCCCTTGTACGACAGAGCCGACACTTCATAAACATGCGGCTCGAGTCCTTCCCGAGGATCCTTCTTGTTGTCGTTCCAGACAATCTTTTGGGAATAAAAGACTCGCTTTTCTTCCGTGTAGAGGTGATTGAACCACTGAAAGGGGTTAACGGCAATGATGATATCTCCGGTGCGCGTGTAAGGATGACCGTCCTTGTGGCGCTCTTTCAAATTGTACAAGATGCCGGCCTGCGAAAGTGAATGTGAATGTGATTTGGTCACTCAGAGATCAAGTCAAGCAACAGCACATACATCATACGAACAACACAAACTACGCACCTCATGCAAATAAGAAAGCGAAATCATATCGGAATAGAGACAAAGGTTGCCATTTCCGTCCACATTCTGCAAGGGCAGCACCTTGTGGGGATACTCTTCAAGTTGACAACGACGGAGGTCGATCCCTTGGCGGATCGTCCCGCATCCGAAACAATCGACTGCTGATCTTTGTAATCGAATACTTTGACGTGGGCCTTGTCTCCCTCTGTTGGTTTGGATTTGAAGGAAGTGTCAGTCAGACATTGTTCGGTAAGTCAAAAGAGTCATTCCTTGTGCTTCCTTCCTTCGGTCCATTCGTCGTACCTTGCTTCTCCAACACACCGGGCACCCAAGCAAACTCGGGATGCTTAATGTAAACGAGCGTTTCTTTTTTCTCTGACATGTTATAATTGTTGTTGCACTCGAAATGTATGTCAATCGAATGCAGAATGAATGAATGAATGAATGTGCTCGGCTCCTACTGGTAGGATTTGTTTTGTCTCGTTCTTTGATGATTGTGCCTTTCCCAAAAGACCAAGATTGTCGCCCAAGACTGGATTACTGTCACCTCAATACGTAGTCATTGGCTCAGATCTATTGTGTACTGCTGTGCGAAAGATTTGGGTCATTGTGACCCTTTTCGCAGGCTCTGTTTATAGCCTTAGCCTTATTCATTCATCATTTCTTTTCCGACACATCCTCACAAACTCAAAAAAAATGGCCAAGTCGACGACGTCTTAAAGCGTTCGGTTCTATCCAACTCGCCGTCGCCGTTGAGTTCAAGAAGAACGAACTAACTAACTAGTCTATGGGCATCAATCATTCTAGGTTGTGGGGATCTCATCGTGTTGGTTGCAGTGAGACTCTGTCGTATACTATCTTCGAACCTTTTCTAGTGAGAAGAGAATATAATGGGCAAGGAATAATTAATTTATTAATTAATCAATCATCATCGTTCTCGTAGCGAGTACGCGTCGTATGTATTTATTTGTATCCAAATAATAAAAGGCTAGTCCATTCCATTGCTTTTATTTTAGCTAGCTAGCTAGTAAAGAGAGCGTCATAGTGCCACGCACACACATCCACAGAGTCTTGATGCATACATGCATGCAATGCTCACTCCCTGCTTTGGACCGTCCGACAAAAATGCATCCGAACGTGCCATTCATGCCGCCGCATCACATGCCAAGAATAATTAGGATCCAAGCGTCACAACAACAACGCATTGATTGATTTGACCTTTTGTACATTGATTGATTGATTGATTGATTGATTGATTGATTGATTGATTGATTGATTGATTGATTGATTGATTGATTGATTGTAGCAATGAATGAATGAATGGTCGAATCTACCCCGTGTTCGTCGTGTCGACTGCGTGTCCTACGAGCATTCTGCGAAAAAAGCCTATTCATTCTCTGATTTATGAATTGTGTTTTCGACTCGCGACTGCTAATCCATCATGAATACTTGATGGTCAAATAATAATAAATGATGATGATGATGATAAATGATGAAGTGATGGGATGGGACAAAGAAATCACACCAAGGCGAGAAAAAAGGTCCAGTTGGGCATGTGCGTCGGTCAAAAGATACCTTTTGACCTTTCGAACGCCCAAACAAGACACGCAAGTCATAATACAGTAGACACTGCGTCATAATAGCAAGTCTTGCGCGAACTGTGTGTCAAGCTTGTTGTACATGAATGACCCTTTTGAGTATTGTCCTTACTGTACTCGGACCAAGCTGTTTTCCTGCCAAAAAGTGGCGAGAGGAGTTTTGTATAGCGAGAAAAAGAAACAGTCATTCAAGTCCTCGTTTCCTGCCAGGACGGTCATTGTCACGAAAACGATCTGCCACCACCAAGTCGGTGGATGTGTTGCATTGCAGCAAGCAAGAAAAGAAATCAAGTCTTTGTTTTGATTTAAAGACGACAGCTGTGGTTTATAAAAGCAAAACAAGCGAATAATCAAAATGGGAGGAAAAGACGAGAACGCAACGTCTCATGTCTTCGTCATAGACCCTACGTACGGCTGGAGACCGGCCATCCAAGAGGAGCGTAAGTCGGAGTTTGTTTGCTTGCTTGTGTTTCCCATTGTGCCCTATAATCGTCTATTTGCTGGCACAACAACGTAACTCACACTGCTCTTGTTCTTGCTTGCCTTTTCTCGTGTAGACCGAAAATGGCAAGGCGCTCGTGTCCATTCCGCAATACAAGAGCGAAGAACAGATGGATTGCGATGGCGGTCGTGCTGCAAAGAAAGGAGATCAAGTCTACATTAGCATGAAAGATTATCCCTTTGGAGTCTTGCCTTTGGCGAATGTCGATATTAACGGAAATTTGGTCGAGTTTGCGGACATGGTCAAGCTTCCTTACCTTCATGAGGTGCGTTTGTTGTTGAAAATTGTTGGTGTATTTGTTTTGTTTCGACAGCGTGTGTTCTTTCGTTTATTGCGTAAGCTAACAAATCATCATCATTACTATTATTATTATTTCAACAGGCCGCCATTCTCTACAATCTCAAGAGACGTCACCGAGAAGGCAAACCCTACACACGCACAGGAGACATTATCATTGCCGTCAATCCCTTTCAGTGGCTCACCCACCTGTACACCGAAAAGAAGCGTTCGTATTACTCGAATCGTCTCGTTTGGGAGCAAACGGAAAATGATCCCCGTGACGGCATGGAGCCTCACGTGTACGAGGTATCGGCTCTGGCCTACAAGGGCTTGGCCTTTGGAAACGTTGATCAGTCCATCCTTGTCTCGGGTGAATCCGGTGCTGGAAAGACAGAGACTGTCAAGATTGCCATGAACCACATGGCCTCGGTGCAGCAAGGTCCGAAATCCGAAGCGGATGCGGATATTACGCAGCTCGACCCGGTCGTCGAACGTGTCGTAGAATCCAACCCTCTCTTGGAAGCGTTCGGAAACGCCAAGACGCTTCGTAACGACAACTCGTCGCGTTTCGGAAAATACCTTCAGCTGCAGTTTGACAACAGCTCGGCTGGGTCCATGCCCTCTTACACCAGGTCGACTTGCAAATTGGTCGGTAGCAAGTGCGAGGTTTATCTTTGGAAAAGAACCGTGTTTGCCAACACACGGAAATGGAGCGTACCTATCACATCTTTTATCAATTGTTGGCGGCACCCGACAAGCAAAAGTACTGGTCGAAACTAGCCGGCAAGACGAACGAGGACTTTAAATACGTGGGAAAATCGAGCACCATCAAGATTGAGGACATGACGGACGAAGAGCACTATCATCACACAGTCAAGGTCCTTCGATTGGTCGGAGTGGACGATGAGAAGCTCAAGGAGCTGTTTGTTGCCATTGCCTGTGTCATGCAGTGCGGTAACCTTATCTTTGGTGCCAAGGGAGGTGATACGGACAAGTCCGAAGTCACTTCGAGAACCGAAATCAAGGACCTGGCGGAATTGCTCGGTGTGGATGATGCTGTCTGCGAAATGGCTTTCACAGAGCGAACCATGAAGACGCGTGGTGAAACCTACAAGGTTCCCTTGAAAACAGATGCTGCCAAAGAGGCGGCTGATTCCTTCGCCAAGGAAGTGTACGGAAAGATTTTCTTGTGGGTTGTGGACCAAGTGAATGCTGCCACGAATGCCGAGACAAACTATCAGGGCGGCGGACGCGACGACTTTGGCATTATTGGTCTTCTCGATATTTTCGGTTTCGAGTCCTTCAAGGTCAATCGCTTCGAACAGCTCTGCATCAACTACGCCAACGAGAAGCTTCAGCAAAAGTTCACAGAGGACGTCTTCCGTGCCGTTCAAGAAGAGTACGAGTCGGAGGGTATTGAACTCGCTGAAATCACTTACGATGACAATACGGATGTGCTGGATCTCATTGAAGGCCGTGGAGGTCTCCTGGCTATGCTCAACGAGGAGTGCGTCCGCCCTGGAGGCAACGACCAAGACTTTGTCCAAAAGGCATTGATGGCCAACAAGTCCTCACCGTGTCTGATTGTGAACAAGACGGATCGCATGTCCTTTGGTGTTCATCACTACGCTGGAAAAGTCATGTACGACGCAGCCAAGTTCGTTTCGAGCAACCAAGATACTCTTCCCACGGATCTCGAGGAACTTGGCAAGGCCTCAAAGAACAGTATTGTTTCCAGGATGGAAACCGCTGAGGCTGTGGGAAGCAAGCCAAAGCGCCAAAAGTCGAACATTGTAGGTCAGACCATTTGGGGTAAATACAAGACCCAGCTCTCGTCGCTCATGTCCAACCTGCGCACAACAAGCTCCCGCTACATTCGATGCATCAAGCCAAACATGCGCAAGGTCCCCGTCGCAATGGAGCACGTGCCTACCATCGAACAGCTTCGATGTGCTGGTGTTGTTGCGGCCGTTACTCTTGCCCGTTCCGCGTTCCCTAACCGCTTGGACAACCAGGCTGTCAAGTTCCGCTACAACTCCATGTGGGACAAGAACGCCTTTCCCTCGAAGCAAACGAATAGCATGACCAAGGAACAGCAAGCCAAGTGCATTGCCGACGCCATCTTGACGTGCGCACTGAAAGAAAAGGAAACAAAGAATAAGGAAGGCAAGACTGTTCGGCAGTTTGTAGTCGGCCACACAAAAGTTACTTCCGCGCGGGTGCTTTGGAGTATCTGGAGTCCAACCGATCAACCGGTTTGGATGCCCAAGCTACCACGATTCAGAAATACATGCGCGGTGCTGTAACTCGAATGAGACTCGAGACCTGGTGGAAGGAGCAGCGAAGCGTGAACGAGAAGGTCGCTTGGCCAAGGAAAAGCAGCTCGCGAGGCTCAAGAGAAAGCAGAGCGCGAGACTCGCGAAGCTCGAGAGAAATTCGAGCGCGAAAAGGCGGAACGCGAAAAGGCCCGTGCGGAAGCGAATCAGAAGTACCTTGATCAAATTTCGAAACTCGAGAACGATTTGAAGTTTGAAGAGAACGAGAAGCAAAGACGACTTAATAGTTTGGCTGAAAGAAAAGCGGAAGTCGAACGGCAGATTGAAGCACTCAAGGAGCAGACAAGCGAGGACGCGAAACGAAAGATCTTGGAACCGAAAAGATCGTCGCACAACAAAAGAAGAAAGTAGCCGAGCAAGCCAAGATGATCGACTTTCTGAAAAGGAAAATAAGAAGATTCGCAAGGAGCATGACAAGGTCGAGCAGAAATATGATGTCGTTGCCGAGAACAACGAGAAGTTGTTGAAGGCTAGCGACATTGCAGGTGACGACTTTGACAAAAAAGAAGAACAAATGAGCAAGGTCGACAACAAGAACAAGAGCCTTTCGGATATTCTAAACGATGCAAAGACTTTGAACACGGAATTGAAGGACGAGTGTATGGCCAAGCAGGATGCGTACATGTCGCAAGCTGAAACTCGTCTCGAATACCAGAAGACCATGGCGCGAATCTTGAATATGATTCAGGACTCTAGTGTAGAAGCACAGCTTATCGAAGAAACGGTGTGCTGGGCTTTGGAGGCCGAGTCTGAGTCGAAAACGATCATGGCAGCGCTTGAAGCTGAAACCGCCATGATGTAGGATCTTTGTGTCGTAACCTGATTTGAATTTGAAAGTACGTTAATAATATAACAATCCTTGACTTTAGTGTTAGCTCTTTTGCGTGTAGAGCGTCTACAGTTTTACGCCTAATGCGGTGCTAAGGTGGGCGTTCCACTCCCTTAGTTCGGTGTACGCAACGCCTTGCGGACCGCTTGTTTCTGACGTTGCCCAATTTTTATCGCGTCTTTCTTGCGCGTATTCCCGTGGAAGGTGCGGGAACGCACCTCTGCTTGGTACATTTCTCTACGGCGTATTACTGGGAATGTGTACACAGGTCGTCTCCATTTTACTGTCCTTCGCACTGTACAGTCCATACCCGCACCGACACGGCACCTGACCGCCCGATTTCCTCGAGATCCGCATCCGCGGCGGAGCAGCAACAACAACAACAAACAAAAACACAACAAGAAAAAAAACATAAAAATCAAAATACTTTGAGCTCAACCTTTTCAATTGCAAATCAAAAACTTTCAGTTGATTACCAAGTATGTACGGTCAAGGAGGATACTCAAGAGGCGGATTGCACTATGGTCCGCCTCGTGGTAATGGTACGTTACGAAGACGAAAAATAGCAGCAGCGACGATTTGCAAGTCTCATTTACTTTGATGCTGTATTTTGTTATAAATAATATTAAAGGAGGACAGAGAGGAGGTGGTCATCCAGGAGGATCTAATTATGGTACAGGTAAGTGATAATGCTGTGATCCTGTAATCCATACTCAGTAACTCATATCAAGCGGCGCTTCTTGTTCGGAAAGGAGGTGGACGCATTCCACAGGGCAAACGACCCAATGGTAAGTTTAAACACATCGCAGGTCTTTTGAAACACGATTATTTCGCGGGATACTAAACTTGATTGTGAATTACAAAAGAAGGCGGCAGCAGCGGCGGTGATCGTGGTGGGAAAAAGCCCCAGAGTAAGTTTTGCTTATTTGTTCGTCATCGAATTACATTTTGCATTTTTCACCGTTGGGCTAGTATCACTATCTTCTTCATCTCTAACGTTCTCACTTTACAAATCTACAGATGACCCGAAAGTTCGCAGAGATCTAGAATCTCGTCCGCTCGCCGTCAGCACTAACCTGTTCCTCTGGAATGGACGGGACAGGTGCAGCTGAAAATTCACCAGTTCGAGGTGAAGATCGATTCATTTCGCAAGAAGAAGGCTGAAGAGAACCCGCCGTCAGTTCATCCGGACAAGGAGCTCCCAGCTGTTGATCAGGATCAAGATGATGCTCCGCCCCGGCCTGAACGTCCGAATCGGGAGATAAACAACAAGTCTTCGCCTTTGAGCCGGCGAATCCTGCTCAAATGTCAGCAGGTGCTCAAGGATGAGTGGTTCTACGTTACGGATGGGACGAAAACGGCCTATTCGGTCCATGATATTCCGGAGAAGTACGACGTAACCAAGATCAAGGAAGGCGAGGAGACAGCCGCAGCTGGGATTGTTGTAGAAGTCAAAGATGGCTGCGATGACAATGACAGTTATGCTCCTCATGTTACCTCGAAGAAGTACGTTGTCATCTTTGTACCAGTGGGCGACCCCTTCCATTTTGTCGTTCGGAATGGAAAGGTCGATCCGGCCTGTCGTGAAATTATTCCTCGGTTCAAGAATTTCATCCATGTAATGCTGAACAACGCATGCATGAAAGCGGGGCTCATTTCGACAAAGAAGAACCCGGATCAGTATTACTTCCCGGTAGATGCCAGTCGGAATCTCCTTGGTAGGATCTTCCAAGAGAGGAACATCAGTCATCCTCTCCTCGCTTTGTCCCAGTCTATCAACATGGCTGTTGATGGATCGCTACAGATCCTCTCTGACTTTTCTCTGGGGTGGTTTGAATCGGTTCTGGATGAAAGCGTTTGCTCAATCCGCGCGATAGTAAGTTGGCGGGGTGCCCGTAGATCTCCACCGACCGATTACAGATAAACGGACGCAACAGGCAATCAAGGACGCTTTGAAACCACTCTTGTTTCATGCTCGCTATACACGTGGACCACGATGGGAAGCAGACGAAAGGGAGTTTCTCCGGAAAAGTTTCATGATAAAGATGGTCTTGAAAATTAATTGAGGACGAAATCGCGAAGAAGCGGGTTGCTATGCAGCTGAATCGCAGACTGGTAATCCCCAGGGATAACGAACAAGCTTGTATCCAATTCGTACCGAATGACTTCACGTTTGCGTTCAAAGAAGAAGTCATTACCGTCCAGCGCTACTTCAAAATGAGGTATGACATCGATCTGGAATACCCGAACATGCCGCTCATTCTAATCCGCAAAAGAGACTACATGCCATGTGAATTTCTTTTCGAGGTATGTTTATAAACTTGTTCGTCAAATCGGTACCGTGGAATTTAAGTCTAACCTTTACGAAAGCTTTCGATATGCAGAAGAATGCGAACCACGACGATCAGAAGGAGGTGGCATTGAGGTTGTGTGATGAGCATCGCGGATCGGGACGAGTTACGCATATTGAGCGTTTGAATAGGGAACCGCCGTTTGATCCGACACTCAGGGAGCTACTGGGCAAGCTGCAAATCGACAAAGCACCGACATGCCTTCAGGTGGATGCCAGTGGTAAGTTTCACAAAGCGTATTATTATCGTCATCATCTTGTTGCTTGGGTCCTCACTTTTGTTAAGTCTTGCAAGAGCCCACGATCAGCTCGGGTGGCGGCACCATACCGATTTCCAGAGGTTCATGGGACTGTAGACAAGTTAGCACAGGTGCTGTTCTCCATACCCTTGCGGTTCTTGACTTGACCACTTCACAGCTGAACGCGAGGAATGCCCAAGATGTCATTTCGCTTCTGGAAACATGCGAGAGGGGTATTATGTGCCGATCGCTGCGCCCAGACGAAATCAACCAGCTGACAGTATCGCTGCCTCCTCGTTTGCCGCACGGCGCCAGAGTCGACCTTAGTCTTGCTCGGGACATGGCTGTGGAAGTCAGGCGAAAAGCCTACGAGTTTTTTCTTCAAGGCGGCTACAATCGCCCTTTCAAGACGACTGTGCGTTGTATGGGGAGCCCAAAGAATGCGTCGTTTTCCCTTCGACGGAGATCTTCTGTTTTATTTTAGCGACAATCACACGCACGAAATCAGTGGAAACCCAAACGATCCTGATGCGCGGTATGCTGCAAGGCTTTGTTTCTCACGTTCACCCGACGCACGTACCGGCGTCCTGGACCCGTTTGAACATTATAGCGAAATCGCAAGGGATTTTGCACAGCTGCATCATTTGCACCAGTTTTATCGTCTTGCGAACGGGCACGTAATTCCACCAGCCGAAATTGCAATCGCGTACCCAGTACCTGTAAACGGACTCAGTCTCAATCCAGCTGAAGGCATGATCGATTGCCCTGGAATTGTGATTGTTCGTATGCGTGATAAAGATGCCATGCAGTATTCGCTTATCAAATATGCCCTTTACGAGGCTGGTCTCCAGGTACGGTTTTACAAGTTGCAGCTCGATGAACTTTAGCTTATTCTAACACTGTTGATCCAGTCACAGTGCTTTGTTGACGGGGATAGATTTAGGGTCCTGTAAGTGTTTGCATCTCCATTTATTGCTGTGTCTGTCAAACTTTTAACTGACTTCTCCCTAACTTGAAGCACGAGAAATCTTGCAATCAAGATGAACGCCAAACTTTCCAACCCTATTCGTCAAGCAAGCTCATGGGAACTTGGTGGCACCGCGACAAACTGGTTGAGGAAAATGACACGTTGGTGATTGGATACGCTTTTGCTGGTGGTACGTCCGCTCTGGTCTGTCACGACATTCTGATCATTCAATTGAATCTAACAAACTTCTTTTTTGATTTCAGCTCAAGGCAGAGGCGGAAATATGGTTGTAGCGGCAACAAGTTGCATGGACGATGAAGGCCTTAGCATGCGTCATGCAAATATTGTACTTCCCAAAAGTCCTTACTTGACGCCGATTGCTGCGCAAAAGCTGATCTCGGTGAGTGTGTAGAGTATGAAATGCGATTCTCGATGTCTTGCATGCAACTAACACCCGCTTTTGCCAAGATCCTCTACGACTTTTACGTGAAGGACCGAAATAAGCGCCCCAGGCATCTGATCGTCTATCGCTGCAACGGGCAAGATTCTGAACTGGAAGGTGCGTTTAACTCATATTTGATATGCTTTTGGTTACTTTATCTGACCTTCGATCGCAGAAATCGGACAACGAGAGGTCGATCTAGTCGAGAGCATCTTCCGTGATCTAAGCGAGGGAGCCATCCTGACATGCCTCCTCTCGCCAAGGTCTCCAACCCGAAAGTAACCTTTTGGTTGCCCAGACGCTCAACAAAGTCAAGATTGTCCCACCCCGGGACAGCAGATCCGTTGGGGCGGAAACAATGTGCCATCGGGGACGTGCGTTACCGATCCTCGTGTTATCAGCCAGATCATTGACGGAAACGGTTTGGAAGTTTTCGAAGGTGGTGGTAAGCGTGATTTCATCTTGGTGCCCCAGCATGGGCTGATGGGGACTTCCAAGCCCGTGTACTATCGCGTGTTGAAACTGGGAATAGCTGGGAGCCAGCAGGACATTCGAAGTGTCACGTACTCGCTGAGCTTCCGCTACGCAACGGCAACAAAAGCACCACGATTGCCTGCTGTGCTTCTCTATAGCCAACGCATTGCGGAGTCATCCTTGCATGTCTTCCGACGTTGCAGGGCTCTCCTCCAGGTCATGCACAGTTTCAAGCGGTGAATGAGCACGGGTACTTCTCCAGACACCCGGATGACGAAGATCACATGGTCTTTAGTCAGATGGAAGGCCCCGCCGCCTTTCACCCGCATCTGCTGGCGTAACGTCTTTGTAGAACAACGACTATATATATATATATATATATATATATATATTTCATGTTTCGAGTCCATTCTTGTACATTGTTCATTCCTTAAACTTGATGGGTCGAACGACAACGTCGGATGGTTTCCTTCGAAAACATGCCTTGCAGCCGCTCGAGCATGGACGAATCTCTATACCCAACTCAATTCATTTTTTTTGTCTCTCTACGTGAAGTGGTCAAACAATTTTTTGTTTGGTAGCATTTTATTTCTTTATTCGGCAGCAAGAAAACAACAGCTTCCATCTTATTGTCAACATTCGTTGCGTTTGATTTTTTGTTTCTGTTGTGGCGAGAACGAAAAGAGCTGTGATAACATTATAGACTAGGGATTGGGCACTCACGCAGTGCCACTGACAAATTTTCTACTCCATATTTAGGACAATCGAGTAACGGCAAGACAAGCCACTGTGGCGAAAAATAGCATTTTCTACTTTTAAAAACTAAACAGGTTTTTGTATTACATTGGAATTCCCAAAATATCCTATGTGCTCCGATACAAGACTACACTCCCATCTCTTGGAATTCCCAAAAAAGCTACGATGTTTGAAAGGCTGCTAGTCGATCAATGAAACCTTTTAGCACAAGTTTTTGCCCATTCAAACGCTACAGGGTCCATGAGGACCGGTCGTTCACGGAGGGTTCGCGGAAACCGGCCCAAGAGTGCTCTGGAAGTGTTTGAATATGACCAATTTTTTCTTCCTTGAGACAGCTGGCTTCTGGATGTGCTGGAAAGAGCCTAGGACGGTATTCGCCAACATGACGCAGCAGAAGCAGTTATAGATCATGGTGTTGAAGAAATCGGGTCGTGAAAGTAACGTAGTCGATTCCTCCGATCGGAATTTACAATTTAAGACAACGGACGAAAATCGCTCGGAGTACAGCTCCAAGCTAATCATCGTTTTAGCAAGAAAAACCGTAATGTACTGCAGATAATCGTCACCAAATTAGTTTCAAGCTAGTTTTATACAATTTGATGGATTTATGAATTAGCAATCTATTGAGTGACCTATTTTTGATAATCATCGTTCCTGGCGACAAGAGCATGGATAAACAATCGAGCGGTTCAAAATACCACCCAAAACGAGCGCGCATATCTCCACAAAAGAGGAATATGAATGTCATCAAACTGAATGATTGAAAAACGACTCGTTACACCGCAAAGCAAGAGCACGAATGAACCACCGAGTGGTTCGACGAGCATGTCATAAGAAACACTGAATTATTCCGCAAACAGAGGATTTGAACGCCAACCTGCGGAGACACGCAGATTGGTCTTACAATCGGGCCCCGCTCAGGCCCCAATGCAGAGTGACGTACTGGTCCCTTCTTAGCAAGGGATTTTCCGAAGAGAGACAAGTGCGACCACACTGCAGTTGCGGTCGCACCCAAAATTCCGACCAATTTTTGAAGACAAAAAAGCTGCAACGGCTGGTGAGACCGCATCCATACCATGTGCCTATCATTTATCGGCGGTTTGGATCCCGCTAGAGGGTTAACTGCTTCTGTCTGGAGGTTGATTGCTATTTGTTTTTTTCTCAAATACTTCTCGTCTCGCACAAGTCGACGTTAAGGAAATTTACCAAATGCTCCCAAGCATTTTGCATGTGACCTGGCTCTTTATGACAGCACAAGTACAATATATGAAATAACATACAACAATGAATGAAGAAAAGATCCTGTATTGCTATGCTTCGGTCGTATCGGTCGACGACTTGTCGAGACGACGCATGTGTTTGTTTTGTTCTTCGTTTCGCGTGTTTGGCAGACCGTTGGGACGATTTTTTGAACTTGGTGGCGCACCAAATTACTTAGGAGATTATGAAACGGCTATTAACGCCTGTGCAGAAGTCACAGAAACGAGTGAGTCATTTTGTTGTTGTAAAGTTGGTTAGAGTAAGGTTAGCGTTATCACAGCTCCCAACAAGAATGACCGGATGACCAATGTCCCTCATGCCTCATGCCAAATGTTCATTTGTAACTATAGAGAAACGGAAAGGACCGGGACACTTGTTTACATCTATTCATACCATAGTCCAATAAGTTTCTTAAATAAATTCATCTTGCCGCGACTCGATCACCTAAAATTGCAACGAATAAATGAGCCAGGGCAGGGGCAAGAAGATTATTGCCCTCTCTCACTGGAATGACAGGAAAGCCGTCAATCCAAGACATACTTTTGGCCGCCCAAGACTTGCGTCCAAACGAAAGAAAGAAAAAGAGAAACCAAAACAAAAGTCATTTCATTCATTCCTCCTGTCACTCCTCCTGTCATTAGAGAGAAAGACAATGCAGAACAACAGCAACATTAACAATAACTCAATGGACACCGAGACTCCCGTTTACTTGAAATCCGCCCAACATGGCTGGATTCCGGCGATGCAACTCAAACAAGTGGCCGGGGAACATGGCCCGCGTTGCTGTGCCCAAATTCAAGAATGAAAACGACATGTTGACGTGTGGGAAAATGTCCAAGGCGCAGCTCATGGATACCATTGACATTCCTCTCAAGGCTTACGACAATAGCGTCCTGCCGGTACAGAATGTCGACGCGAATGGTAACTTGGAAGATTACAAGGACATGGTCGAGTTGCCTTTTATGCACGAGGTGCGTTTGAAATGAAATGAAATGAAATGATAGTCGTCGCATTCCAAGTCTCTTTTCTTCCCCATCTCACTCACTCACTCACACACACCTCATTCGCTCGTTGACTTTTCTTTTCCTTCTTCAGGCCGCCATTTTGTACAATCTCAAGTTGCGACACAAGAACCAGAAACCCTACACGCGCACGGCCGACATTGTGATTGCCATTAACCCGTACCACTGGTTGAATCACCTGTACACGAAAGAAAAGCGCATCTACTATTCGAATCGTCTCGTGTGGGACAACAATGAAGAAGATCCCCGTGCGACACTCGAGCCGCATGTGTACGAAATCTCCGGATTGGCCTACAAGGGATTGATTGGCGGCGAGAAAGATCAATCGATTCTCGTGTCGGGGAATCCGGTGCTGGAAAGACCGAGACGGTCAAGATTTGCTTGAATCACATTGCCAGCACGCAGGCCAAGGATGAATATTACGAGACGGAAGACCCGATTGTCCGCCGTGTCGTCGAATCCAACCCGCTGTTGGAAGCCTTTGGTAACGCCAAGACGAGACGCAACGACAACTCGTCTCGCTTTGGCAAGTACTTGCAGTTGCAGTTTGACAAGAGCACTACCCAGCAGTACGGAACGCGACGAGGTCAAGTGCCTTTGGTGGGGAGCAAGTGCGATGTGTACTTGCTCGAGAAGAACCGTGTTGTCAAACACGATGAACAGGAACGTAACTTTCACATTTTCTATCAATTGCTCGCTTCTAGCGACAAGGCGCAGTATTGGAGTGAACTGCAAGGCAAGACACCCGAATCGTTTTCGTATTTGGGACGCTGTGATACGACGAGTATTGAAGGCGTCAGTGACGGGGATCACTTTCGTCACACGGTGGAAGCGCTCAAGCTGGTCGGCGTGCAAGGCAAGGACTTGAACTTGTTGATTCAGGCGATTTGTGCTGTTTTGCAGCTTGGAAATCTTCGTTTTGGCGCATTGAATGGAGATTCGGACAAGAGTAAGGTCGTTTCGACCGATGAGCTTCGTCTGTTGGCCAATTTGATTGGAATCACCGAACAAGATCTCTCCATGTGCATGACCGAGCGTACCTTTACTACCAGTGGCGATACTCACAAGGTCCTCTTAACCCGATCATGGCCAAGGACGGCTGCGATGCCTCGCAAAGGAAATCTACCAAAAGTTTTCCTTTGGGTCACGAAGAAGATCAACGATGCTACAAGCGCGGACGAGACCGCCATGAAGCTCGGTTGCATTGGTCTGCTCGACATTTTCGGTTTCGAGACGTTCGAGATCAACCGATTTGAACAATTGTGCATCAACTACGCCAACGAAAAGCTTCAGCAAAAGTTCACTCAGGATGTCTTCGTCAATGTTCAGAGAGAGTACATTGCTGAGGGAATCGACCTTGCCGAAATCAAGTACGAAGACAACGGAGATGTTCTCGAACTGATTGAGCACCGTTCCGGCTTGATTGCTCTCTTGAACGAGGAGTGTGTCCGTCCCAAGGGAAATGATTTCGAATACGTTCAAAAGGCACTCGCAATTAATAAGGATGCTAGCAAGTTGATGATCCATCGCACTGATCGGTTGTCCTTTGGCATCAAGCACTACGCTGGAGACGTCATGTACAGCGCCGAGTATTTTGTGACCCGCAACATTGATACGTTGCCCACTGACTTGCAAGAATGCATGGAAAAGTCCTCCAACGAAATTCTCAGCACGTTTCAAGCTGACGAAGAGAAGAAGGTGCACCCCACAACGCGCCTCGTCAAAAGAGTAACATTGTTGCCGCAACTGTGTGGACGAAATACCGTGGCCAGCTCGAAAACTTGATGAAGAACCTTCGTCAGACGGAATCGCGCTACATTCGATGCATCAAGCCCAACTCGGAAAAGAAGGAACTCTTGATGGAGCACAATCTCGTCGTGGACCAACTCCGCTGTGCCGGTGTCGTGGCCGGTATCACCATTGCCCGCAGTGTCTTCCCGAACCGTCTGCCCAACAGTCTTGTGTTGACTCGCTACTCCAACATGTGCGACTCGAACCACTCGGCCGTTGGCCAGAAAGGTGCCGAGAAGTGCAAGCTCTTGTTGAACTGGCTCCTCAAAGACATGGACGCCGTGAACGCCAATGGTGACAAGGTCAAGGCATTTGTTGTTGGAAAGACCAAGACCTTCTTCCGAGCGGGAGCCCTCGAGTGGCTGGAATCGCATCGCATCCGCAGCGTGGACCTGCAGGCGATTATCATTCAAAAGGTCGCACGCAGCTGGTTGGTTCGTAACAAGGGCAAGCGTTTGAATCATCGCCGCCGCATGGAAGAACAAGCCCGTCTCCGTGAAGAACAAGAGCGCTTGGCCCATGAAGCACGTCTCCGCGAAGAAGAGCAAAAGCGCCGTGCGGCGCACGAGGCAAAGATGCAAGGAATGGCGGCCATGCTGGAACGACTTGAAGCACAGGCCGAAACCGAGAAACGCGAGCAAGACGAAAAGCTCAAGGCCACACGCGAACGAGCGGAAAAATTGCGCCAAGAAAAGGAGAATCTGGCTCAGCAAATCGAGGACCGACAAGCGAAGGACGTTCGTCAACGCATCGCCACAAAGGAATTGCAAAAGAAGCAGCTGGACGAGATCAAACGTGCGATCATGTTTCTCCAGGAACAAAACAAGTTGTTGCACAAGGAACATGACCGCGTCGAGCGTAGATTGGAACAAGAAGTACTTCGTTTGAACAATGCCAGCAGCAACTGCAGCATGTTGGAGGATAGTCTGAGCACCATGTTCACGTCGGCCGACAAGGTCAGTCGCAACCATGAAAGTTTGTCCAGTGGTATTGATCTAGCCAAGGGCGAACACGAGAAAATGTCCGCTCGATTGGACGATGCGCAGAGTCGGTACATGGCTCAAGCGGAAACGCGATTGCATTTGCAGAGGAACTTGGCTCGTGTGATTACTTTGGCGCAAGACAAGTGTCGGGACAAT
The DNA here is from genome assembly GCA_026008555.1 of Fistulifera pelliculosa. Lineage (NCBI taxonomy): Eukaryota > Bacillariophyta > Bacillariophyceae > Naviculales > Stauroneidaceae > Fistulifera > Fistulifera pelliculosa. The sequence goes on from BROJ01000521.1 coordinate 65,580, forward strand.
AACTTGCTGGAATACGTCTTGACGACAGCCTATGAATGTGAAAGTGAATCCAAGGTCATTATGGCTGGATTGGAAGTGGAAGTGGACGATAGCACACGACCCGGTTTGGCTCCTTCAGAAGACTCGTCCGGAACGGATTGCAGTCTATAAATTGGTTTTATTATTATTAAGTAAAGAATGTATTTGACTCAATGAATTGTGATATGACTAGGCATACATCTAGCTAGGCTCGTGATGCTCGCCCTAGCTAGATTGCCAGTTTGTGCGCACGCGTGACAACGCTCTTTTTTGGCCCACAAGTGGAGAACAAAATTATTGATGCATTCATTCGAGTCACAGTTTTTGTCGTGGAGCAGGCATGCGGGGACAGGTTTTGTCTAGGCAGTACACTTTTCTAACGAGCGACGTTGAAGTGTGAACGACGAAAACACACACGCCAAAACGTTTTTCTCACAAAAAAACCTCACAAAATTCATTTTTTCGTTCCATCTCGTCGTCGACACGTTTCTTCTTTCATTTCAAACACGCAAAATGTCAGCATCCTCATCTTCAACAAGTCAATGGGTCACATTGCAACAAGCCCGCAAGGATTCGTACGGAAAGGTATCATGGTGGAGACTTCCGGCACCCAACGGCGATCGCATCACTCTCACAACAACTGCATCGGAAGAAGAACGACCCGTCTGGAAAGGCGTCACAGGAACCATGTATTTGGGCGGCTGGAAATCGGGCAAATGGGACGGCTTGGGTGTTTTTATTTTCCCGATGGCTGTGTTTTGTCCGGATTTTGGAATGAGGGCACGTTGGTAGGAAAAGCCATGCATGTGCTCCTCCCGAATCTCCCTGCTGGATCGAAAATCACTGGCCGCGTTCCTTGTTCATGAATCAAGAAAAGACACGCTTTTACCATTTGTATACGTCGGATGTTACAGAACTTTGTCATGAACGACGATGACGCCATTGTCATACTCAAGGACGGAACGACGCGCCGTGGTCCTTGGAAGGACAATCGCCCTGTCGGCGATTGGTGGAGTGAGCATGAAGAATGTGAATGTATTGGATGGGAGCAATTGTCGCTGCTTCTTTCGTTCGATGAGAATCAACTGAAAGTAGAACTAGAACTAGCTACCCCGCCCCCACCTGCAGTCCGTATCCCCAACATGTCTCGACTTGCGTGTCGGAGAGTACTAGTAGTGCCCCCGACAGCCTTACCTCGTCTTGTACCCAACGACGAGACATTTCCTCTCGCCCTCGGAATTGGAATTCCAACGCGACGCCGAAGCTTCTATAACCAACTGGTTGATGCAATGGCTGAGCCCCGACGCGAATCCGCACGAAATGCAATACTACGCGTCCCGTTTCTACCAAGACGGCTTTCATTCCGTGACTTGGATTCAACAGCACTGCAGTCTAGCGGATGTCGGTGGTTGGATGAAAAGGCGCACGTACGAGTACTGTCGCAGCAACTGCAATCCGAACAACGCATTCGGACCATTGCATTGTGGTTGCAAACCATAGTGTTTGGAACGCATGTGCATCTTTGGGAAGCGCACGAGTACGCCGTACAGCTAGTCGACGAAGGACTGCTCAGCATTGCCGACATTCGCGAATTTTGTACTCCGGACGATGTCCACAAATTTCATTGGATGAAACCCTTTCACAAGCGTCGATTGATGGCGCAGCTGGAGCAGTATATTTCGGGATGAGTTGAAATAATAATAATAATAATAATAATAATAATAACAATGTGAATGATGAGTTATCTTTTGAATATATATATATATATATATATATATAATATATATATATATATATATATATTTTTAGTTTACATCAAGTGAGTGCTTGTTCATTCTTTGATTCATTCATTCTTGTTGTCTATTTTATTATTGATTAATGAATTAATTATTACTGCTCACTCGTTGCTGTCCCACATCACTATTACTATCCTTGGCTTGCCATCCCCTCTGCCCACCTTCCACAAAGGGCACGACACGACACACCAAATCGCGTCGTTGCAATTGTTTCCCCAATGTCAAGCATTCTTCGCGGGGCCACGTGCCTATTGTGTACCGTAGTAGTAAAAGAGTGTGAGAATAATATAGACACAAGAATGACGCAACTCGGACACTACGAATGAATGAATGAATGAATGAATGAATAATCACGACCCTCAATCACCATTCACTTCATTCATTCATCCATTCGAACAATAAGCAATAAGACTCACCCAAACACGACATGCCCTGCTCTCGCGCAAACTGCGACAATTCCTTGGCTTCCTCTCCCGGCATGTCCAAGACATAGGTCAAACTCCCCGACACATACGGTACGGTAATTTTGGGTTTCTCAAACGTGGATCCGAGAAGAAGAATGTGAAAGGGATCTTCCATTTCGCGGCTTTCTTGCGAGTCAATGAGATATTCCAAGTCGCCGTAGTCTTCGTTGTCATCGTTGCTGTCATCCAAGCCCAACAAGTCTCCTGTTTTCGAATCGGTTTCGGTCGGAGGTTCCATAGTAGTGGTACCGTGCAAAGGAACGATCGCGATGCGATTGGCGTCGCAGGTGTAAAGGCGCTTGTCACGGAAAGCGAGGCCAACACATACAGAAGGAACTTTTCTATTAGAACCATCTTTCTTGAAATATAGATTGTAAAAGATTGATAAAAGACGAGGAATAGAATAAGCTTCAAAGGCAGTCGTAAATGATTGTATTGTTGCAAAATAAAAAAGCTGCGTTGGTTTTGTCGCTCATCGTTCGGAGGAAGAAAAAGGTTCGATGCGCCGAGAATTCTGCGAACTCGGGTCGTAGTCTGGGAAAGAGAGTACATGGGGAGGCAATGCCAGCTGGCTCAAGCTGACGTCAAGCGAGAACGATCTTTGGTCTGTCCGTTGATCCGTTTGTTCCGAATCATTGTACGTATGTACGTCGTGCGCTAAAAATAGGGTGCTTGCTTTTTTCCGTTTTTTCTTGTTTCGATGTTGGACACATCCATGAATAATAATGCAGAATTGATTGATTTGTATCTCTCTGATGATTCATTCTTTATTTTTCAAACAACACATTCCTATTTGCAATCACACTATATTTATTTGAAAAAATGAAGGAAGAACAACGCCAACACGAGGCCCGTCATCGAAGACGAAAAGATGAATTCTTATTGGGAAAACAATTTGTCGACATTGTCATGACGGCCGGAAAGAAATTGGATTCCAAACTCAACAACAAAAACAACAAGAATACTAATGTAGGACTGACGAAAACAGAAGAACCCGTCTTTCGGAAACACACGTATTACAATTGGACCTACGGAATGATGGCAGGCATTGGGATGACGGCTGTACTCGTGGAGTCTCTCGCTGGCGGGGTCGCTCGAAATTGCGTTTGCCGGCCTCGACTGTATCGGAAGATGCCATTTTGTTTCAAAAGAATACTAGTACTGCAACAAATGCAGCTATCACCAAACAACGTTCTCTGACGGACGAAATTGTCACCGAAGTACAAATGATTACCTTTGGCGCTGTCGCGGTCGTCACGACCGTCGTGACGGCGTCGCTCTGTTCCGATTACCGTCGTTTGTTTCGCGAATTGGCCAACGTGCCGTTGCAACCCGGAAAATCGTACTTGTGTGCGCAAATGTGTCCGTTGTTAACACAAAAGGCGGCGTCGTTAAATCCCCAGCAACAACAATTATGGAATGATCCGGAGACCGAAGAATTGGAGAGTTTACGGAAAATGGTCTTGAATTGTGAACAGCGCATGCAATTTGAACGAGAGCAGAGGGCGCGTTTGAATATCGAGGATAATAGTGTCGTGATCAACGTTCCGGAACCGGGTGTTCCTCTTCGATATCAGTATTAGCTGCTGTAGGAGTAATGGGAACAGCATAGACTAATTGATTCTTTTTTTGCGTTCGATTATGTACATTGTACCCACTATCACTCGTCATGTTGCGATCCTTCCAGAGGACACATTATTGTCATCATCGTGTTCTATTTATTAGTCTGTTTCTTATTCACAATGACTTGAAAATTGCAACAAACAACGCAAATACACATCTTGCACCTGGTTTTGTCGATGTAGCTCCAGTAAACTATACGACGACAATAACTTGTCTTGTTGTAAATTTCGGTGCCATCGAGCTAGTTCTTGATGTAATTTGGGACACACTTCGCGCGATACTGCCGACGATGGATGCTGTAATGGAAATTCTGAAATTTGTTCCAACGTTTCCACACGACGCCATAGATAGACGGTCATGCCCAAACAAGTACTAGCGGAACTATCCAAACAGAGATCGAGCAGTTTCCATTTTGATGATTCTCCTACCAAATCCGCTTGCCAAGGACGAGAAAAGACGTGTTTTCTGGGCAACAGAATGGGCGAAATGGACTGTGTTGGACTGTAAAACGTGACGACGAGGCCTTGTTGGACAAGAGACGCGGCAATACGCGAGCTCGCATTCCTCGTAAGCAGACAAAAGACAAGAGACCTGCACCGATTCCACAGTAAGTATCCGAACGACCAAAAGACGGTCTAATAGCAATAGTTCTTGACGTGGCATGCTGCCTCGTGACGACTGTATCGTTTCCTGCCAGACATTTTGCAAGGCAATCGAAATTTTCTTTTCCTCTGTCGGCGTCAGACGTCGCTTTTGTGTCTTGTTCGACGAGTGATGTTGATTGTAAATATCATGCTCGTTCATGCTACAAAGAATAATATTATAAACACAGGTAGCATCTCATTCATCGGCAGATGCATGAGGATGAAAATGAGAAGAAAACGAAAGGCGTCGCACTCCGAAATCTCGATCGGAATTTCCAAACGTTTTATCATAAACCGTAGCGACAAATAAATGTTTGGGGACCGACAGAAAACCCCACTTTTTTACGTCTGCACACCACTTCCACCTCCACGTGTAACATGTTCAATACCAAAATTTCAAACGTTCGAGGAGCTATGCTTGCTTGCCAATCACGTTTTATGAATAGAGAATCGGATGTACATCCGAAAATCACGGCTCTACCACTACCACAGCTCACCAATGCCTTGCTTTCACACAATATTTTGTTTGCAACCAAGGATACAACCAAAGGACTTGTTCAAAGATGAACAACGAAAACCTTCTCGAATTCACTAGTCTTGTCAAGCAGCGGACAGGCTCATGGATACCTAGTTCTATTATTATCCCTGCGCAACTGTCAGAAACGTCGGGGAATTCCGTCCAGATTGATATCAATCTATTCGATTACATTGGCAAGAGCTCCAAATATGCAAAACTTGTAAAGACAGATTCTGGAATTGCGAGCCAAGGCCACGGTATGCCTCGTGTATTCCTAGATCTTAACGACAACTCAAAAGCATCTCGCGATATCATTACTTCAAGAATGAGCGATATCTGTGAGGCAAATGGCTTCAAAGTGTTTAGTAATGGTTACACCAAAGACAGCAAAAAGAAGGCCAGGGCTACCTGGTACTCAAATGCAACCGAGGTAGAGTATTCAAAAACCAGAGCAATCCGGTGGAAAAAATCGATAACAACATGGAGCGAGAGAGAATGGCATTCTAGGCGTGTAAAAAAATTCTTTGCCGCTGAAATATAGTGCGTTGTCTCACAAATTTAAGGCGTGACGAACTGACGTGCAAAGAAAATCTTTGCCGCTGAAATATAGACTCTAGTGCGTACTTTAATAGGAGATTGTCTCACAAATTTAAGGCGTGACGAACTGACGTGCAAAGAAATTCCTTGCCGCTGAAATATAGTGCGTACTTTAATAGGAGATTGTCTCACAAATTTAGAACTGACGTGTAAAGAAAATCTTTGCCGCTGAAATATAACACGTACTTTAATAGGAGATTGTCTCAGAAACCACAAATTTAAGGCGTGACGAACTGACGTGCAAAGAAAATGTTTGCCGCTGTTCGGGTGTCAAGACGACTAAGGATAAGTGCTCGCGTAGAAAACGTACGTAAAAGGTCCTGGGTAAATCTCGGGATGGTGAAATGGGGTTTCTGGATATCGGGATTGTGAAATCCCCAGAATGGCAATCTTGTTCAATTTACTGTGGTACGAGAGTACGTTTTGTTTACTTAGGAAATGACACCAGTCAGGGTGCTGCTATACTGCAAAAGAGTGGACCCTTGGTTTTGTTTTCGTACTCTCTGGTGATACAATTATGACGACAGATTCATAGCCGTGCAAAGAAATTCTTTGCCGCTGATGTAATATGAGGCGTAATTTAAAATAGAGATTGTCTCACAAATTTTTTTGTGGACGATCTGACGTGCAAAAGAAATTCTTTGCAATACTGGTAGGAGATTGTCTACAAATTTTGTGTGGTGAACTGGCGGGCAAAGAAAATCGTTGCCGCTGCAATGACATAGCGCGTACTTTAATAGGTGATTGTCTGATGTACTTTTATAATCACTAGAGATGCGAATTCATTTTTATAAAAAAGCTTTACTAACAATCTAAGGATTTACCCGCTCAATGTCCAAATGTGTGCTCTGCTCTTCGATATAACTAAAATACGACGGTTCGCGACGACGGCCATTCAAATCAACATGAACATGAAGTGCTGGAGTAAAAGGGTTACCATTTACCAGTAAAGCTTATTACTACTAAGGTAATATTACATTCGTTTTGCGATTGACCATGAGCATCTTCCGTCGCTGACTGCTTCTATTGCTTCAATCATTCTTACGGAGTACTATTTGCGACAACTACTACTTAGTTATTCTTTATTCTTCCGCCTCTTAGACTACTGCTTATTGCTTACTGATGATTCGAGAACGAACTCTGTTCGCGTGATGCATCACTACGGATCAATCGTTCGTTCTTCCTTTTCATCAATCCTCCACTTTTTCGCATGCGCTTGGTCATGAGAGTCGAAGAAAGAATAGGATTGGCGTGAAATGATGGTCGTTTCTGGAATAACCCGTAAGTGCGGTTCTTTGGATGAAGCGCAGCGGTCATATCCGTCGCAAGGGCAGAAGAACGATGGCTTCGACCTGTTCGTATGATCCGACCCACGCGGCTAATGGCGAATATCCCGACGGCAACGCTATTGATGAATGATGCAATGAATATTATTAGTAGAGCATCCGATCAACTCATGCTCGAAAACTTCATCCATTGTTTCTGTCACTTACATCGCGACCTTGTCGAAAGTCGGAGTGCTTACGAAGCGGATCAAAGGTTTGAAACGTTCCATCTGCTCTAGTTTTCGGATTGCCTTATCATTAGAACGTTCAGGTTTGTCCGAAGAGGAGTCTTTGGAGGAACGGTACCATTCAAACACGGTCGTATCCTTGACCGAGGGCGCAGGGGTTGTTTTTGTGTGGAGGTTTCCCATTTTGCTTATATCGATAAGAAATAATAATGATCAAGAAGCAAGTTGCAATTTTGTGATATTATTTATGGAAGACAAAAATGTTTCTTTTACCAAATGAAAAGGTGCCGATGACCGGCGGATGGAAACGGACAAGAGCGATGCTTGTAATGAAGGTGCGCTCAGGTTTTCGTGCAATCAATCGTTGTCACAATCCTTCGCTGACGTTTTCGAGCCAAGGTCGCTTCGAATAACTGCGAACGGTAAGGTTTAGAAACGGCACACTTGCGACTTGCGACACAGGCGAAAAAAGAGAAGCAAGGAGCATCTACTTGTGAAATGAAAAGCGTTGTTTATTTTACCATGACCACCTGTGTTATCGTGCAATCTACTTTTGGCCATAATTACGACCTCGGACAAGAAGGAGGCTTTTACGATTGCTGCTTTAGAGCCAAGCGACTGCAGAATCGACGCTGTTCAGTAGCACATGCCCTGCACTGCGGATAGAACCGCTGCTTCACTTCAGTTCCTTTTCTTTCCATTTGCTTTGCAACAATATTGGGAGGAATATGATCGGCAAGAAATTGGATCTTCTTCGCTTTCCCATCCAGGATGCTTTGAAACGTCTTATGAAGCGAAGATCCGACTCCGCACGTGTGACAACCGTATTGATCCCCAACTCTTGGATCAACATTCGCTGCTTCGACGTTGCGTATTTTGTTGTAGCAGGAAGACTCTTTACAGCATACGGACCAGGCTGAATCAGACTGACAGAAGGAATTGTCGAGAAGCTGAAATGGAAAGCAGGAAAGTCAAAAAAAATACTATGATTCGCACCCTTGGAAATAGCGGGACCAACTTACGCTCGGAACATGATAGAGATGCGAGTGAAAATCATTTATCGATCGATGAATGGCGAAAAGTGCTTCAATCAAAATTATGCGAGGAGAAATAGAGGAGTGTGAAAATGAATAAATGTGATCTGGTCGTTTCCAAGTCGAAACGTTGGATGCAAGGTTGGATGCAAACGGACAGCACCGAAACGTGTCGGATGAGAAAAAAAAGATGCGGGGTCTTGTATATTCGCTCCAAAAACATCACGGCTTCAGATTTGTAACGGAACATATATTCTATTAAATACGTCAAGTTATAGTCAGCAAAGCATTCGAGTAAACATTTTCGCATGCGAGTAATTGATCACTACTACTTTTGTTGTAAATCTATTATTTGTCCTCTCCTTGATCGCGCGTCAAATCATCCGCCCAACTAGCATTATTTTCATCCATCCAATTCTCCTCATTTCCAGTACCACTCGTATCCTCCCAATCCCCTTGCGGAACCCCGGCGCCGGTATCGCCATGTGAAAGGGTTTCTCTAGATCGAGCCCTTGCTCTTGTTGCAACCGATTCTCATACACCCGCCGCTGCTCACAGTGTTTTCCAAAATCAACAATGGCTTTTAAATACACACTTTGTACGTTCTTCTTCCAGTCTTCCTCGTTTTCTCTTGAATTCATACTCGCATCCAGTCGCTGCAATTCCTCCAACACGACAGGACAAAATTCTTCGGCCACGACCGAATGCCCCTGCAACAAGGGAATGCGAGAGAATTCGTGCAAAATCATTTTCATGTCGGTGAATTGCACCGAAGCCATGACGGCAATGGCGAAACTGACCGTACTGTCCAAGACGAGTCCCAAGATTTTGAGAATGAGTGGTTCTTGTAGCGGTTGTTTGTGAGGAATGGAAATGGGAGGCGGAAAGGGGACGGCGGTGCTTGTTGAAAGGGACTGTTTTGTACGTGCGTAGGATTGCCTGGAGTAGTAGTAGTAGTATGATGATGCGTCGTATGATTCGTCTGCGCCTGCGACGCCTGAAAACGACGTTGTAGCACGACCCGCCGCACACGACGCAGCAAGAGAAATGAAAGAGCCCCGACCGCAGCACCGGGCAACAATCCCGAATTGTTCAATTTCAGCAGTATTTCTTTTTTCAGCATCTTCTAATTTGACCGAAGACGCTCCGCGGGTCATGCGAATGTGATCCAATTTCTTTTGCAACGTCGAAAGCACCGACTCGACGATCAGACCTTCTTGGCGGAGTTTTCTTCCTTTGTTTTGGCCATGCGGGCTTGTTCGCGGCGTTGAATGTTGTTGTCTTCCTCTGCTGTCATTTTATTAATAATTCTAATTCAATTATGCTGAATGAATAATGAAAGCAGATAGAATATCAATAAGATATTACGGATAGTGAGAACTGCATCGCATCGCATCGATTTGGTTTCGTTTCTTTTCGTTTCTGCAACGATGCGTTTATTACTCTTTCTCCGCTTCCGTCCGTCAGTCAGTCGATTGAATTCAATCATCCCGAGTGCCACTCTCATGCGAGCGACGCACATACTGGTACACTACGAGCATCACGCGATACGCGATCGCGATCGGCACTTCGCAGTTTTCGGCTATCATCGCATCCGATGATCTTCTTTGCATTCATATTCGAAAGCAAAAAAAACAACTTTCAATTGTTCATTACAAGCATGAAGACATGGACAGCATTCTATTTGGTTTGCTGCATTAGCGCAATGTCGTCGGAAGCCTTTATAATTCGATCCGATTATTCTTCGTCGTCACGTCCGCTCTGGTCCTCCAACCATCCATCTCCTACAGCATCGCTTCCGAACAGCTTGTCCGAATCTTGGATTCAACTTGTGCAAGAAGGACAAGTCTCTGCGACCATTCAGAGTGATGGTGATGAAACGATTCGGTACGGAGTCACTTGGAAAGACAATCGATGCTGTGAATTTGTCGAGGAACATCACCGCGGATTCAAGAGATTCAAGCGCTATTACAAAAATCAGAAGGACCGCAGCAAATTGCGACCGGCGATGGATTTATTGCACAACTACCATTGCTGCGAACACTGCGACCGCCACCATCCCCGGATTCTCCGGGGCGACTTCATCCATCCACCACCATACGATGCTTCGACGGATTCGTTCGTGACGGGTCCTTTGCGACTGCAGCTCCGACCCGTCGTGGCGAAACTGTCGCTTCCACCACTTTCGACAGCGTGGCAAGTCTTTGCCAATGTCAGTCCTGCCGATGTGCGGGGCATTTTCTTCTGGTTCCCAATTTAAACGACGAGACAACCAATTGGAGATCGCAACGATTGATGCCGACCGATTGCTGTGACTTGGTGCACTTGGCTAGTTCCATTGCACCGGTCGGTAGCCTCTTCTTTGGATTCAATAGTGTCGGAGCGGCGGCGAGTCAAAATCACATTCATGCTCATGCCTGGCCCGCGTGGGAGTATGCTGTGTCCAATGCCACGGGTATTTTGATTATTTTGATTTGGAGAATGGTGTCGAAGTCACGTGGTTGGAATATCCAGTCTTTTGTATTGAAATGTCGTCTACAGATGGAAATGCCTTGGGATCTGCCGTGGCGGATGTGTTGAGTTGCATCGGGGATGCTCCGTACAATGTGGGATTCATGAATCGGCAAGAGGACGAAGGCGAAGTATTTACGGATGTGTACATTTTGCCCGGTCCAAGGAACGATCGCCGTCTATACCTGAACTAAAACTTGGAATTAGTGAAATGATGGGTGCATTTCATGCACAGAGTCAAGAAGAGTTGAACTTGTTGGGGACAGACGAGACCATGGCAAAGGCGCTCAGTGATGTGACCTATCACGATGAGAATGCGCTGTGGACTAAAATTCAGGAAAAGTTAATAGGAGTCATCTAGACTCCATTAAAGAGGAGTCTGGTCCCTGGGCGACTCGCTAATTCTCCGCTCTCAGGTGGCTCAGTAATTCGCAGCATACGACTTGTTGATATTCCAGCATGTTTGTTTACTCGAGTGAACACACTCTAGATGATGATGCACAAACCCAAACAAAACAGATACGGTTCACCAACTCGATGTTACATGAGCCAATGCTTTTCGTTAGACTCTGATAACTAAGATGCATTTCGTTTAGAGTTTTGTCCCTCTAGTTTGGTATGAAGAACGGCTGCGACCACATCGTCAATTGCCTCCGGTATTGGCCTTCCGCCTTTATCGCGAGTCTCGCCAACGCACTTTTTACACGTACTTTTTCCATTATTATTTGCGTTCGTTATCGAAACGAAGGCTAATAAAGTGCGAGCGAATGCGATTTTGTTCAGAGGACGACCTCATGCGTGATGCTCTGATCGTCGATAATAAAGTATAGAAAGAAAGAAAGTCAAGTTAACAATGCGCTTGTTTATTATGTTCAGTTTATGTAAAATAAGCCAACTCGTAACGTATGTACATACGAGTAGCGATCTAGCACAGATGAAGCGACGTATATATAAGCATAGCTGCCTTAGGCAACGACTTGCGTCGGAGACATATCGTTCGATAGAAACAGATCCAAGAGAAAATGGCTCAATGCCTGATCCTCGTCCCCCGGACTTGACGTACTCGGACGATCTGTTCACCAAAGTTTGCCTCGAGAAAATCGCTCAATCTGTGGTATTGGACCGAGTTAACAAGGTCTGGTAGTCGGAACCGTGAGTGGTACGCAGCATTCGCGTGTACCACTCGGTAGGGCTCTGCGCTTCAACCAAAAGTACCGGCGATCCGCAAAACCCGAGTGCTTGCTCGATGGAAACAATACTTCGATCAATGTTCCATCCTTTTCCATCTGGAAACGACGGCAAGTCCTCATTGACGGAGTTCCACGACTTGATTTTACCGTTCTTGGATAGCTGCGAGATCATATCACAGAGAGATGTCATACGCTTGTCTTTCGTGCGGTTCAATCGTTCCTGACGCTTATCGAATCGAGTGGCGCGTACCGTCCGCACTGAATTGAATCGCACACGAACTGGTCGTTCCTTACTTCTTGGGGCTGTTGTGAGCGATTGAGGGTATTGGTTGTTGTTCTGTCCCTTGCCGTCGCTTCCTCCGCCTTCACTGCTCTCGGAGGATCGATCAGCGACGTAGCCGCTATCGGGAGCGATGCTCATGGTGGTGCTGTTGGTATTGTCTGGACTGGTTGTCATTCTACTATTGTTTGTGTTGTTGTTTTTATGTTGGCACAAGGTGATGAACCCGAACTTGGAAAAAGACACAATGTCAGTGGATGCGGTCCTCCGAGCAGCCCACGGCCCACGTGGTCCTGTCCAAATGAGAGCTTTCTGAGATTGTGTACTTTTGTACGAAAACACGCACCGGAAATCAGAAAGTGGGTGCGGACGTGGCACGACGCATCCAGTGTGTTTCTGACTTTTGTACTCTTTGTAACAAGTCGTCATTCTGTTTTCAGAAAGACACATGTTGAATGTCGTGAACGTCATTCCTATCTTCAACTGGAATCCAGAAACATCTGCCCGTTGTTTTGATTGGCAATTGGTTGCTGTGTCTGCCTGTCATCCGGCCAGGACGAGACTCGAGACCTTTGATCACCGTGACTTACTATCATCGTCTCGATCAAGGCTTTAGCGTGCAACGACCTACATCATTTAATTTCCTGTAATTGCTAACATTCGCCTGCTATTCACAAAGACTAGCATTTCAGACCTGAATCGCGGTGGATGATAACACGAGGACATTACACACTCAAAACTACCGTAGTAGGTCACAAAAAGGATGCAGCATCAGTGCATACTTGCCGATCACTAGCATCTTCAATCAGCTTACTCTAGCGGTTCAACCAAATACGAAACAATGGTACGAATCGATTGCTAAGATTTTGAAAGAACCATGTGTTGCTGAAAATAGCTAGTCTTACAATTGTCTACGCGACATGCACATCATGTCCACCATGACTCCAAATAATACTGAAGTCTAGGCGCCCTTCTCCTTTTCGCTTTCGCTTTTGGAAGCCGAATTGCCTTGACAATATCATTGGCAATCTTCTTCATGCGGCCTTTAATGTTCACGACGGTATGCTCATCGTTTCGCTCCACCAGTCGAGCATCGAGAAAGACAATCTTGTCTTTTTTCGCGTCAAAATACTCCACAATGACGTCAAATCCTTTGTAACTTTGAAACATGATACCGGACAGTTCGTCCGGTGCACCCGGTGTGGTGACTTCGATTTCAAACTTTTCCCCAATTTCCGCACCCACCACGTTGTCGAGTTCAAATGCGGCTCGTATGGCGCGTGAAAGCTCGACTATATTCGTTCCGTCTGCTGGAACTTCATCCTCTTCTTCTATTTCGTCGAAATCCGAATCCAATAATGCTTCATTCTCTACTATATCTTCGTCATCCAGGGCGTCACTGCTATCATCACGAAGATATGTCGGCCCTTTGACCGTCACAATCACTTTTCGGCTTTCCATTCAATTTGAAATTGATCTTCATCACAACCTTGATCAATCAAAGCGTTCCGTATAATGGTCTCTCCTGCTTCTCGTAAACTGGACGCGACGCCGCCGGGGCCTTGGAGTACTTCGTACAGTCGAGTTGTCGATGTTTTCCGCGATGAGTGCAGTATCCAAGCCGAGGAATTTGAACCCGAAAGTAAGGCAAGAACAAAAACAAGGTACGGACGCATTTTCTTATAAAAAAGGGTTATGATCTTGATCAATTCGAATGTTTGTTATTGGGTGATCGGGCGTTATCGTTGTGTCATTCCGTTCTTTATTGACATCAAAATAAATAGATAATGTTGTGAAAAGATGAGGTTATGAGCTTAGAAAACTCTCAGTGAAACGGGCGACGACAGAACGATAGCCGTCCGTCAATCAACCGGACTCGGTTGACAGCCAACGAAAAAAAAGAGATCCAATCCAAAAAAATCTGAAAATAATTCTCGCGACACGCACAATTTCACACCAAAGAAAGAACAACAAACACACGTGTCGACGATAGCATAGTATGAACCTCGTCAAACAAGTCACATCTACCATGGGAGCCGATAAGAAAGAACTTCTCCGTCAAAGACCGAAGCAGCCGAAGCTGCTGCCAAGGAAGCCCAGGAAGCTGCCGCACGCGCTGAGCGTTTGGCCAAGGAAGTCAAGGACTTGGCCGAGCAACTCAAGAAGAGTGCCTCCAAGGTCAGTGATGACGAGCAGAAAAAGTCGGAAGAATCGGACAGCAGTAGCAGCAGGCAGCAGTGACTCGGATTCGGATAGCGAAGAACCCAAAAGACGGTCGTCAAAGCAAAGGTAGCCGCCAAAAGAAGAAAGCGACGACTCTTCTTCCGATGAAGAAGAAGAGGAAAAGCCGCTCCTAAAAAAAAGTAGAAGCGAAAAGACGGCTGCCAAGAAGGAAGAATCGGACTCGTCGTCGAGTGATTCCGACAGTTCTAGTAGCGAGTCAGAAGACGAAAAGAAGAGATCCCAAAGCCCAGGCTGCTGCCACAAAGAAGGAAGAAGCCAAGAAGGAGGATTCCGATTCTTCTTCTTCCGACAGTGACTCGGATGACGATGAAGAGGAAGAAAAGAAAGAAAAGGTCCCAGAAAAGACCAGCGCAAAGCGCAAGGCATCCGACGCGGAAGCCGACGCTCCCACCCCAAGAAGGCCGCTGTCAGCGATGAATCTGAAGAAGGCAACAAGGTTTATGTCCGTGGTCTTCCCTGGAAAGCCGAAGAATACGAAGTACAAGAGTTCTTCGCTGCCTGCGGTCCCATCAAATCTTGCGAGATGCCCCTCATGGACGACGGCCGAAGCTCCGGAACGGCCATTATCGAATTCGAGACCAATGAAGGTGCTGCCGCGGCCATTGAACTCAACGGCGGAGACTTTCAGGGCCGATGGTTGAGCATCAAGTATTCTTCTCCCAAACCCATTCTCTCCTCCCGCGAGCCTACGCAGAAACAAGATGGCTGTGTGACGGTCTTTGTGGGAAACCTTTCTTGGGAAATTGACGAAGATACGCTTCGTCAAGTGTTTGGGAATGTGGTGAAATTACATCGGTTCGGTTTGCGACGGACCGAGAAAGTGGCGAATTCAAGGGATTCGGTCACATTGAATTCACGGAAACAGAAGCAACTGACAAGGCACTAGCCATGGCCGGAACTGACATTTTGGGCCGTCAAGTCCGCGTCGACTATGCCAATGACAAGAAAGCCGGCGGAGGATTCGGAGGTGGCGGCGGTGGCGGCCGCGGAAATGACCGAAATGGCGGTGGCCGAGGAGGCGGAAGAGGAGGAGGTCGTGGTGGCGGTCGTGGCCGAGACAGCGGAGGCCGAGGAGGACGTGGCGGTGGAGGAAACTCGTTCAACTCCAAAAGACGGGCAGCATCGCCGCCTTTTCTGGCAAGAAGATTTCATTTGAATAAACGAAGTAATGATTCAGAAGGGGCATGTTGTTGTTGTATTCCAATATAATTTCGCAGTTACACTATTAGCATTATTTTATTTTACTTTCTTTTCGTTCTCCTCCTCCTCGGATTTCTCAATAGTAGGTGTTCGAATTGAATTGTAGAGAAACAGGACAGTCAGAAGCAACAAACCAGTCGAATAGAGCACCCATTTCAGCTGATTCCCCACCGAAGCTAATTCCACATAATGGTTCGGCAGTTTCTCATGCGGATAGTTCTTGCATCCGTACACAACAATATAAGTTTCCATCAAATCACAAACCATGGCCACCGGCATGATCATGGCCGAGGAAGGACTCATACCCGCTGCAGTTAATTGTGTGTAAAGAAATGTCCCCAACAAAATCGGAGTCACTTCCATGAATGGGAAAAAATCAAACGCCGCCATTTTTAAATATGCCTCCCGACCGTCATCACCTAGGGCCTCAAACCACTGATTCAATTCATCGGCGGAAAATCCCATGCGAAGATCCGGAGCCGCGCCGGCTTGAAAGGAATTGACGCGTGCATTGAGTGTCTTCATTTCTTGCATAGCGTACAAATTGGCGACGAGTACAATGGAGGTCATGACATTGGATTTGGAAATTGTTTCTAATAAAAGGAGGAACATTGTTGCCCTCGTTCTATAGGTGAGAATGTAAAACGACAGAATGAATGAATGAGGGATTATAGCAAAAGTTTCTTGGGGTGTTGTTGGATCTGAGTTGCAATGCAAGGCAACGTGAAAAGCTGTCTGCGATGCTGTCCGTTGAATGCTTTCATAACTTCTGTAAACTTGGAACGAACTTTGAGTCGTGAGTAGCCAAATCACGTGGAAACACTTTCACTCGAACCCTATCCGATGTCTCGCTCTCGCATGATTCCTGTTTCGCCACCATGACAACAATAACAAGGCGACAAATGTAAAAGTACTGAACATTATAACTTTAAAAAGTGAAACCATTCTTTTCTTGCTTTAATTACAATCATTGACGTTCTCTTCCTTATTGATATAAAGAGAGTTCTGCAACTACCGCATATCAAGACCGATTGCTACAAAGAATACGAACAACAAATAAATCATACAATAACAATCACAATGGCCAACGTCACCGACGCCTTTATCAATGCCCTCTCGGGCTCGGACCCACAGAATCTCATGGAGTACATTACACGACAAAAAATATACGACAGTCGCTTCTGGAAAGAAGAATGTTTCGGATTGTCCGTGGCGGATGTATTAGAAAAGCCGTCCAAAATTACAATGCATCGGAGGATTACCGACCAAATTTCTCGCGCTCGCACTCAAATTACTCCAAGTGCATCCGGAAACGGAATTGGTGATTGATTCCTTTATACAACAAGAAGAATTCAAATATGTGCGAGCATTGGGTTGTTTCTATGTCCGCATGACGGGGAGTCCGCCGGATATTTACCAAGCCTTGGAGTCCTTGTATCGGGATCGAAGGAAACTGCGCGTTTGGAATGCAGCGTCGCAAGAATGGTCCATCTGGCACATGGATGAATTCATTCATCAATTGCTCGACCCCAAGAACAATATCATGGGGCTGGCGTTGCCGCGATTGCCGCAACGGCGAGCTTTGCAGGAAGCGGGTTATTTACCCGAGGGACCGAGGCCCACGGCACTTGCCGACGTCTTGAAGCTCACGGCAACAATCCAATTGCTTATTTTGAATACAAGGCAACTGTTCAGAAGAGTGCTGCAGCTATAGCTGCATGGGAAAAACGGCAAGCACGATTAGGGTTGACTGTGAGTTCAGCGCACGGTAATAGAGTCGTCCCTCAAGACGCAAGCGAAAAGCGAAAACAAAAGTACGACGACGACGACCATCCCGTGGACAAGAAAGAACGCAAGAAACAAAAGTCTATGATAGTCTGTTCAAAAGTCAAGCATCAGTCAAACGAAACAGACAAGCGAAACAACAAGAGCAACGGAAAAGACAGTGGAGTATTCCGAAGAGCACTGGAACGCAGAACGCGCCAAATTAGGTCTTAAACCGCTTAAAAGTAATTCGAATACCTGATGATCGGTTTTTCCTTCCTCAAAAGAAGACTAGGCCTAGACTCTAGACTAATGCAATCTTATCTCGTTAGGTTCTACGAAGACGTTTGCGGATAGTAGGAGGACTCGCTCATCACAGTCGTAACACGTGCCTTCCTTCCGTGTGTTTTCTTTCGATTAATTGATTTATTATTACATCCGTACACAACAAATGCTGCGACTACTCACTCATGACTTATGATGAAGACTCTTTTTCGTTTCTTCTTTTTTTCTCCTCCTTTTCTCGATTCCTTCTTATTGCTATCCGTTGTTGTTTCTTCCGCCGCAGAAGAAAAGACGGGAAAATCGATGCTTCCACCAAAGATGCATTTCATATCATGTTCCGACTTTTCCACAAACTTGGCTTGCCGTATTTTGTGATGCGTCGATTTGTTGGTTGGCAATGTCAATGGCGAGGTCGTTGCTTTCTTGCTACTTCTTTTTTCTTGTTGTCACTCCCGTGATGCTTTTGCAACTCGGATAATAGATTGGAAAATGCCCCACATGATGATGCTGTTCCGCATCGTACAGTCCATTCGATTTGGCACCCAACCCCAATCCATCTTTGCGTTTGACGACACGAATGCCTTCAGAAGACACTACCGCGTCTTCATTCGTAGTGTCGTTTTCACTAAAGCTGCTATCCAGACTGCGCTGTCGCTTTCCTACGGCTTGACCGTCCTTCCAGCCCATGCGCTGCAGCAGTTTCGAGCCGACATTGTCGGCCCTCCACTTTAAATTGCGTGTGTCTTCTCGCTTGGCGACGGCTGCTGTTGACATGGTTACAGAATTATAATGAAATCAAATCAAAATAAAACAGAGAGAGTTGATTGCTCCTTGATTATTATGATTAGAAAGAATAGTCGTCGAATGGAGAGCGAAAAATTGTGTTTTCTCGCGTTGCGTTCCTTTTCTTGGGCAACGCGCAATTTTTCTTTGACTGGTCAACGAAACGACCGGTGTGCCGGACAGACGAATGAAATGCCACGAATGAGTTAACTTTGATCCTATTCGACTACCAGTATACCGGTAGTCAGTCAACACACACCACCACTCATCATCCACGTGGAATACGTTTTCCGGCCATGCATTTTTTTTATTGACGGCACCATTCCTTTCGAAAGATTTTATCATAACGAAACGATAAGCATTCTTTTTTCCTTACAATACAGAATAATAAACACAACATGTTTCAAAAGAAAGTAATTCTATCATGGCTGGCGTGCGCCTCATTGGCTTCCACAGAGGCCTTTGTTGTCGTACGACCTCCTCTTTCCTCCTTGCCGGTGCGCCCTACGACTTCGTTCATGTCGGAAGACGGCCATGGTGGTGAGCCCGTCAACACGGACGATCAACAAGTCGCAGACGAAGGATTTGTACCCGAGGAAGCGGAACAAGGATCGGAGGAACAACAGCCAGAAGAAGAAGATCCCGAATTGGTGGCACTCAAGGAAGAGATTGCCAAGCTAGAGGCGGATCTCAAGGAAAAGCGACGACAAGTCGAATATACAGCGGATCAGGCGGATGAATATTCACAAGCAGGATATGCGCGAAAGGTGGCCGAGATGGAGAATATGAGAAGAGCCAGGAGTGTAGGTTATGCATAGTATATCATGTGTTGTGTGTATTTCATCCACCAAAAATCTCTGATGCTCATCTCATTCTTACTTACTTACGTCACAACCACAGATGCTGAATACATCCAGTCGATCCAGTTCGACAGCTGCATTACTTACCCGCTTCTTGCCGACCATGGACAAACTAAAGGAATTAAGGGCAAAGTACGGGGAAGACAGTTTTGAAAGCAATACAATGCACTCCCTGGAACGTTAATGGCCGGCTTTTCGGCCATGGGTGTCGCAGACTTCTCGGTCGCTACCGGTGAAAATATGGACGCCGATCGCATGACAACAGTTGCTGAGGAATATTCGGCGGAATTGCCGGCTGGAACGGTCATTCGAGAAGTCACGCCCGGTTTGCAATTGGAGGGTAATGTGATTCGAATGGCGGAATGCGTAGTCAGTTTGGGGCCCGAACAGGCCGGTGAGCCTGCGGCAGAGTCGAGCGAAGAAGATGCGCCAGAATCGTAACTTGTGGCAAGCGTTTGTCGGTGCTCGCGTGAATTGTGCTCGCAACAAATAATCAAGTGGACACTATGAAATCGACGCACCAGTTAGAGCAAGAGCAAAATGAAATAACTAGGCAATTAACTATAAGAATACCTATTTCGTTATTAGCATGATTCATTTGCTGAAGTTTTCTTTTAAGTGTAGAACTCATAATGTGTAGTGACGAGCAACACCGCAAGCATCTTATTGGCAACCTCAGACGATCTCATTTACAAACGTAATTTTTCTACATGCACTACTGTCAACATTCAGGGTAATGTTTGATCGTATGACGTGTTTATATGATTGTGTTTGACAGCTCAAAACGAGGAGCGGGAGAACATTCACAAAGTGTGAATGCGGCATCTGGCATCGGCCCTCGCCACGGAACAGGCGAACAAGAGGAGATTAGGAGATGAGCATGAGATGCTGTGCGAACAAAAGTGATGAGAAGACAGTTTCACATGCGTTGAACTCGAAGAGGAAGAGTGCTTGTGTCTGTGATGGGCGAATGACGGATGCACGAGAACATAGAGTTGCTATGGAATGTTGATCGGGATGAGCCTCATCAAGTCGAAAGATCAAAGCCATTTCGGGTATGATCAACTGGACGCACAGCTGTTGCGTGCTCCATGCTATAGGCAGATACATCATCGTCGGCTTCCTGGTGACTCAAAGTGGGAGAAACTATAGGGGACCGTGATGGAGTGACGATTTGCGACGTCAAGCCAGTGAGCACGGAAACACGAGCCAGGGTTTCTCGTATATTTGCAACGTCCGCTTCCAAGTCTTGAATCGTTTTCTCGAGTACTGAAATGAAGCATTTCTTGCGGTCCCGGGTTAGCTTGGCATGCATTCGATTTCGCTCGCGTCTGGAAATATTATAAAAAAACCAAAAGTTGGGTTAGCGATGATAACTCTGAACCTTTTCATTCCGTCCGTAACACTTTTCTATCATGATGTACGTACCTCAGTTTCTGAAGTTGCTCCTGAGTCAACTTTTATGAAGTCCTTTGTTGTCCGTGTAGACACCTGTTTTCCAGTTCACGTGACAACCTCCACCTATGACAGTCAGATTGCCGTCAATGGATACTTTCAACGGCTCTGATTGAAGCTGAAACTCGCTGTTTTCGACATAGAAACGCTTTCGTTTGCCTTCTTTCAAAAAAGCCTTGGGGAGTGTTCCTCCTTGGTTGTTGTTGGATTGAATCATCTCTAGAGCCACCTCGTTCTGCGTATCTTCTTCATTCGACGACATTCCCAATAGAATCGAAGCTAAATTGCATTCTTCCATTTTCT
The DNA here is from genome assembly GCA_026008555.1 of Fistulifera pelliculosa. Classification (NCBI taxonomy): domain Eukaryota; phylum Bacillariophyta; class Bacillariophyceae; order Naviculales; family Stauroneidaceae; genus Fistulifera; species Fistulifera pelliculosa. Next base: position 86,661 of record BROJ01000521.1, read on the forward strand.
GTTTGAGGTGCTTGCGTTCTGCTTCGAGTTCTCGAACTTTCGAGTGCAAGGATTCGAGATGCTCCTTCTTTCGAATTCGGGTACGCCTTGCGTGTTCGCGGTTTCGTTCTCTGCTTTTCTCTAACTTTTGGTCCCACCCTTGGTGTTCCTCCGAAGAGTATCTTGAGCACTGCGGATCGTCGGATTGCGATGCGGTTTGACAGGACGGCGTCGTCTCGACAGCGTCAGTCATTTCGTTTCGCGGTTCCGTGAGAACGCAATTCGGCAAAGGCTGCTCGGGCGACTTATTCTGTTGCAGCGCTGCCACTGCAAACGCCAATTCAAAGGATTGGCTATCATGTTGTGATGAATTCATGTTTTCGATTGCTTGTCGCGTCTATTTTCATATGAAATCGTAGATCGAAAAGGCGCATTGCTTCTTTGGCAAAGCAACACAACGAGAGAAAAACAATGAGAAAAAGCAGATTGCACCGAGCACCGAGGTATCCTTGTTGCTATGCGAACCGCGGCGTACGTCACTCGGTATGTGACCCTCGTAGGATTCTACGTGAGGTGCCAATGCCAAAAACGACTCAAAAGCTGGTCGCGTCGATTTCGAGAATGGCGCCCGGAGTGTACCGCGTACTGTTCCGTGACAGCTGGTTTTAGTGAATGACAAGTATGTCGTCTACAGTCAGATGGATACTCGCGATTTGAAAAAATGGCGCGAAAGAAAAAAAAGAACGGACCGGGAAAGGAATGTCCGGTACATTACTTTTATAGTACTGTCACAGATGATTCTCACTATCTTACTTGCAATTCCCAACGAATAACGAATGCTTGGCGTACTTTTCACCTGCTGAAGTCACAGTGCCGGCGGTCATTGGAATTCAATTCGGAACTCTATGTCGTCGTTCCGGCGACCGTAGGTTCATTACAAACTCCAGTCCTGCTCGTGAATGAATAAATGACGGACCTCTGCTCCTCGTCCTCGTCGGCATTGCATCACAGACACACAGACACAACAACACAACACAAAGCATTTCCACAAGTAAAAGGTCTCTATTACAAGCCTCCCATGTTCCAACAAGGCACTCATCGGAGACGACTGCATCTGGAACTGCAAGAAGAAGATGAAGTATCACCATTGTCGTCACAAAGAAAGCGCCCAAGACCGCGATCGTCGACGAAAGCCCGAGTGATTGCTGCTGGAATACTGTGTTTGTTATATCAACGGCCGCTCTATTCGTATGCTTGATTGTTGGTTTCGCTTTTCATACACCGCGAAAACAACCCATTATCACGGGTCAAGTAGTTGTGCCTCCGAATCCACATCAAATTCCACAACGCCTGGTATTTACACATCGCTACAATTTACTCCTCGACGACTGGAGAGAAGAAGCCACCGATCTCACAACGGAAGAGCGAGATGAATTAATGGTATTACAGAAAAATGTACACGACATTTTAGAAAAGCATCCTTCGGCGAGTGTGCAATTTTGGACCGATGACGACTGTATAAAGCTTTGCGAAGGGTCGCGCCGCCGACGAAACAAGACGAGTGGGTGGACTTTTTCGTTCCGAACCAAAGGGCATGTTCAAAGCTGATTGGTGTCGCGGGGTCGCACTGCTCAACGGTGGTGTCTATTTTGACGTGGATTTGGGTGTCCGGCAGAATGTATTTGAGGTGTTGCAGACCAACACGACGTTGGCGACTGTCAAAGTGCACCGTCAATCGCAGCATCCTGGAGCGTTCTTTCAAGCCTTTATTGCTGTTGCGCCAAAGCACCCTGTTATGCAGCGATACGTAGAATTGTTTGCGGAATACTATGCAGGAAAAATCTCTGCACACGGTCCACTGGGAGTCTTGTTTCTGCGGCAGGCCTACGATGAGTTGGTGGCAGACGATCCTGCTCTGAACACCACAACGGAGCTGTGGCAAGAAGTCCTGTACCAAAATCGATGAAACAATACTTGGGAGAGGATTTGAGCCCGCCTGTATGGGGAACACGTCGCGCGTGTCACTTTTCGTCGTGGCTAGGTTGGAACTGCCGTTGGTGGTACCATTCTACAGCCGCATTGCCGGCTCACGCATGTGTCCTTTAAAAGTAAATCATGCGAAGTGGCGACCCTACGTTTTAAAGCGGCGAATGAACCGAGCAAGCTGCAGAACGACCTCGCTAGCTAAGAGTTGTATAAATAGCATTTTGAAAACGAGTGAATCATCTCAAAATAGATACCTGTAGAATTGTAGTAGATAAAGCGGAGTGTTTGATGAATCTGTAATTTATTTACAAATAATGAAAGAACAGGAGATTCTGTCCGCAGAAGCGTGAACGAAAGCCTCTTTACAGAGTGAATGGTTCACTCACAGTGCGTTTCAAAGTCACTGGGTTGCGTTGACTTTTCGTAGGTGACAAAATCGACCCTGCCGGCAATCGTTGGGGCAATCGAGGGCCTGCATCGTTCGTCCGTTCTAAAGTCATTGTATTTGCGATGCCGCCTTGATGTATAGGAGCGGGATCTGAAGGAATGTCATCCGTTTTCACAGTCGGGTGATCGGGAGACACGGACAGAAAGGGCTCGGTCGCATTCTCAGTCGAACTCGACGAACGATCGACCCATCGACACGCCGGAGGCGTCAACGTGCGATGCACACCTCGACGGGTACCACATTCGGTATCGGTTTTTGTTCTTGTGCCGCAAAGTGACGGAATGCGCGGGAGGTACGGCACGATCGTATACAATCGTCCATTCGGGCGCCTTTCCTTCGTTTTGCAATTGACTGGGGTTCATGGTAATTTAAAATTAATTGAGTTTGTGTTTTGCTAATGTTGCCTTTTGTCGTTTTGTTTGTCTTTACAAATTATGAACCTTTCGAAAGAATGCGTTTTATTTAGAGAATACCAAATGTCTCCACAACGCCTTCATGAACGATTCGTTACTTTGAACAACGAATGCTCAATACCGTATTTTGAAAAAGGTACCGGTATCGGCAGTCGGCAGATGAGTTGAACGATTCGACGTTGAAGGATTGAGCGTGTCGAGCGTCAAATACGACAAGGTCTTATGAAGCGGTCTCCTTTTCGAATGCGGTTGATAAGAAGACTTCAATCTTTGGACGAATGATGAATTGCGGTCCTGCAATCTTACGAGCAGCGTGGGTTTTGAGACTGAAAGTGATAATGGCAATGGACGCTGCCTTGTTCGCTGGCTACTTGAATCGTTTCATCGGTTTGCACCGCTTAAGTCCAAGGTGAAGAACATTCGCTCATGGTCTTATTGTCTTATTGGCGTCCGACTTCTGTACTAGCTAATCTGTACTTCGTTGCTTCTTTGCGTTTTGCGTATTCTGTATTCTGTAACCTTATAGTGTCGTAGTTTCTTCCGTTGGTGGACAGAAAAGAGAGGTGCACGGTGCGCGTCTGTCCGGTGCCGGTGCGATTGTCCGCACGAGAAGAAGACGGCGACAATACTGGTAATTTCGATTTCAAAACAAAGATACAATACCTGCGGTAACGCTCGGCTATATGTTGTAACAACTGTAAATGTTGTTTATGTTGGATAAGTCTAAGGTCTAAGTCTAACCTAATCATGCGATCTCTCGAACATGATACCGACAAGTTCTTACCGTGTAGGTGCCCTGTGCCCTGGCTTTTTGGCGTGTCTGTGAAGTTTCTTTCGGACGACAGCACCACGAAACACGAAATGGTGATTCGGTACCGTTGCGAATTCCTTGACATCACGCCTCTCGCATCCATCAAAAACACTCCATCACTCATCGACGACCATACATGGCAAAAAACAGAACATGCAACGGCAGAAACGATCATAGAAATCGTTCGAGATGTGTATTAGCAACAATTCACTACCCAAGATGACGATAATCTGGCTCATTCTCGCTTTTATTACGCAACACACGTGTCACGGATGGATTACAGCAACGCCGACTCATCGACCTGCAGCCATCTGTCAACACGCTCGCCGAGATGCTGCAGCAAAGTCGTCGTCTCCGCGTTCCGGAGCATACTGGGAGGAACAAGAAGAGGAATATGAAGAATACAATGACGAAGATGACGCATGGCAAGACGAAAATGAATTTCCATTGCAGCGCGACATTCTCGAATGGGAAAGTTTCGAAACCGACGAAGGCACGGCACAACTCTTGCTGCCGCCGCCTTCCGTCGCGTTGCCCATGACTGTCATTCATTTTACCGGAGGCACTTTTTTCGGAAGCGCTCCAGCTTTGTGGTACAAGCGACTGCTGGAAGATTTAGTGCGGCACACGCAATGTGCTGTCGTGGCCACGCCGATTCCGGTGACCTTGTTGCAATCGCCCTCGAGCACGTTTCGTTGGCCAAGCGTGTGCATCGACAATTTCAATTGGCTTGGAGGGATGTGTTGTTGGATGAATATGGACCAGAAATTACTCAAGTACCGGTGTGTGGCATGGGACACTCGTTAGGAGCGCGGTTGATGATTGTTTTGGAGACACTGCAACGACCTCAACCTGCCTGGGCTCCACCGAAATACAAAGGCATGGTGTTGCTGAGTTTTACGAATTATGGTGCGGCTGCTGGTATTCCAGGTGTCAATCAGTTGCGGAAGTCTAGTAGGAAAATCGAACAAGACCAACAAACGGCTCAACCACGGTCCAGCAAATCCAGTCGGGCGTCCACTCGTCGAAAATACGACTACTATGACGATGAAGACGACGACGAAGAGGATGACGATGAAGAATGGGGCGAGATTTTGCAAGAATTCAAAGACGGACTAGCGCAACAGACACTCAAAGTGCGACAGGCGCTCACACCCGCTCTCCGCGATCTTGAGTTTTACCGTCACCGACGCAACTCTGGGAGGCATTAGCGTCTCCCGATCGTTATACTATACCACAAACACTCGTTGTGCAATTCGATCAAGATGTGATTGATCAAAGTGCCAAACTGACCGCCGCAATCCAAAATTGTACCGACATTAAATTCGCTAGACTGCGTGGAACGCATTTGACTCCTGTTTCGTCGCAAGGAGACCCTTCGAGAGAAAGTGGATTGCTGGATGTATTTAATTCAAAAGCTACAAGAACGATTGGGAAACTTCTTCGTGGTAGAAGAAATGATCAAGCCAATGAAGTGGCCTTTCTCGAGCTGCGACGGAGTTTAGTGCGTTACATGACCGAAGTAGTCACGAAAGACAGCAGTCCGTGATGAGTGTAAGTCAGTCAGCTCGCGTGCGTCACAACGAAGGAATGCTCGTTTTGCCGTCCGCGTCGCATCGAACGACGATGAGGAAACGCACTCACATCAACTCCTGTTTATTGTTATCATCTTTTGTCTTTTATAGCCGTTGCTATCATATTCATTTTCTTATCAAACCGAAATATGTTGTTTTCGAGGGCGCTTCATCTCGATGCACGGGCGCTCGCTAAAGCGTCCCTTTTGGCCTATCCGATCGCATTGTCATTCAAGTGTCTCCCCAGTACGAGTTGCGAAGCAAACGAAGAGACGCTTCGGAAACGACGCGAGACGTTACAGAAAGCAAACGCTCGATCTCTTCAGCGACTTGATACGGTCGGAGAGCTGTCGAAAATTCGAAAAATCAAGCCGCAATGTTGCGACGATGGGAATTGGACGAAGACGGCTGGCGAGAGCTGCCAGCTCGTGCTTGGCCAGAGTATCAACCGCCGCCTGAAAAGTTACCGGAGATTCGCGAGCAAATTCTCAAAGAAGGCTGCAGTGAAAAGAAAATAGCCCAGACAGATACTTGTCGATCTTTACTGTTTCAAGTCGCAACCTCTTTGGTATTTTACACGGTCGACCCGTCGGCAGGCTTTCAACAGTATCAGGAAATGGCTTCGGCTGGTCACGTGGATTCCATGGTTGCGTGTGGTATCATTTTAGTGGAAGGGATTGGTGGAATGACTCATCGAGAGGCGGAAGGTGTTCGGTGGCTGCAAAAGGCAGTCGAACTTGGGTCCACACAAGCATTGTATGAGCTTGGGATTGTCTATTTCACTGGAATTGATGGTGTTCTGGAAGAGGATTCTATTAAGGCTTTTCAGTATTTTGCAAACGCGGCGAGTGAAAGTCACGTGGGAGCTCTGTATATGACAGCGGATTGTTTGATGGAAGGTGAAGGACAGACAAGAACGTAGCTAGGGCAATTCCACTACTCTATCAAGCGGCGGATCAGGGTCATCGATACGCTCGGCAGCGTGTTCGGGAGTTGTTGAAAGAATACCCACTTTAGCTCATGGATGCGTGATATGAGAGGCAGCGTGATGGAGTGGTAACGTTTTGAGGTGTTCTTCTATTTCAGCTCCAAAGAGACAATTTTCATGAAAACGGATGACGACGAATACGAGAAAACCGGTGCGCACCTCTATTGATCATGGGACTTGTCCGTTTGCAATCAGCCGTTTCCGTTTCTGTCGTGACTGGACGTTACCGGTCGTTTTCCATCATTGCAATGTTGTGCTCCCTCTTCCGGAATGCCACAAATATTTCAAGTCGACGAAGCTGAAACAAAATGGAAGGACTGGCAGGTATTTTAGTTGGATCATCTACGTATGGCCTCGTTTTAGATTCCTTTACTAAACTGGAGCGCGAACTACGGATTCAGGTAAAGGAGAACGGTTCCCTTGCTAACCGTCTCAAGCTTTGGGCCCAAAATTTCCAAAGCCTTTCTCTCCTCGCACGTTGCGAGTGGTCTCTCGCTTCGTTGCTTCTGCGTACAAAAGAACCCCAGTTTTACTGCTTCGGTTTGCGCAGTATCGGCCATTGGCGCAATCAAAAGCTACGAAAATCAATCAAGGGAAGCTCAGAAGACGAGCAAACACTGCAAGGCCTTGACTGGTTTGTCTCCTACATTAGTGGCGTATTCTATTTAGTGACGGGTGTCTATGATCATCGCAGATCATCGACCGAGGGATGATACATCCGACTTCTCAGGGCTTGACGTAAGTTACCACACACTTCTGGACGGCTTGAACGCAAGTAGACATTATGTTTTACTGACGTATTGTGTGCTTCATGACAGCGTCGTCGCCGGCATTTTCGCTGTCAGCTGTGTTGGTCCTGCTCATATAACTCGTGCTGCCAGTCTGATTGAGCCCGGTCCATATGCCGTGAGATTTCTTTCTGCCACAGTAAAGTACGCGGACGAGAGCGAACGAATCATTATACGGGAATGGGGAATCTATTTGGCTGTCACACATGCGGGAGTGGATCTCGGCTTCACCAGATGGTGCATTACCTCCGGTATGGCATATTCAAGGAGGTGGAAATGTACGCCGATCATTACCCTCCCAATTGTATTGCAAAGAAACAAAGACAGAAAGGAATAGCAGTGCAGCAAGTTTTTATCCGCAGTGCAAAGATTGTTCCGACAAGCAACGAACGGTTTGCCGTCACTATTTGTCAAATATGTCAAAGGTTCTTCCAGAACACAAATTCTTTTCCCGCCCAGAATACTATCTTGCTGGAACGTTGTTATCTGGACCGACTACCGGTATGCTATTTGCTCCGGTGGGCCAATTGAAATAAAGTTCGTCGGCTGCCATGGTAATGCCTTTGTTACTCTTTCTTGTTTTCCTGCACTATTTGATGATGCTCCGAAAAAAGTACCACTTGACGGCTCTTCGCGTAATAACAACCTGTTGTTGTTAAGGAATTCATGCTTTCGTGTATCGAGCTTCGCAAACTCGGCGATGCCTTGTGAATCTCTCCAGCGAGTCTCTTAATCAACAAGCAGCAGTATTACTCGAGAATGCGTGTCGACCCTTCTGCGGACGCGAAGACCATACGCCGTGAATATCTGCGCCTGTCGCTGAAGGTAAACCGCCATTGTTCATCTTATTGTACTAATATGTATTACATACAATGCCACTGACTTTGAAAAAAAGCATCATCCAGATAAAAGCCCGTCAAACGTGGAAGAATCCAAGGCACGGTTCGTGGAGATAACACGAGCGTACCAGACATTGAATGATGATCAACGGCGAGCACAATATGATGCCGCCTTCAGTGGTAGCGCTGGCCGAGACTCCAGTTCGAATGCGTCGCCGAGAGCGAACGAAAGCTACCGTGATACGTTCGACAAGGCAGTGGCGGGGCTATGCGAAGCAGATGTCCTCACCACCTTGGGGTTTCTGAAGATCGTTGGGGTTTTGTTGGTTGTTTCGTTGGGTGTCAAAAAACAGGATGGCAGGGAGGCTCTTTGGTAACGTGGTTGGAGGAGCAATTGCGTCAAGAATTTACCAAGAAAGCATTGCCAGAGCAGCTTACAATAATAAGGAATGCGAGCACTGTGTCGAACAAGGGTTGCCTATGCCAGAGCCGTCTCCGACAAGCAAATGGCAACTTTCCTGAAACAATCCGTTGCGTCTATGAAGGAGCGCCTCTTTGCTTGTTTTAGGTTCGCTCGCGGCAATTCTAAGCCGTAGGAACGTGTGGGCATCATTTTGCTGTTGTCGTTTCTCCAAGGAACTTGGACGCTCAGATTTATAATGAAATAGCATGAGGTATACAGACAGATGTTTCTATCGTATAAGCAGATATCGAACCACGATCTCGAGTTCTATTGCATTAGGTCACGTGGAGATCGGATCAGGACGTTCGATCATCGGATAGCTCGATGCACGAGTCATCCTAATGCAAATGGTTTCTGCATTCATCGCCATGTTTCATGCACTGAAACGAAAGCGTGTCAACTCTTCATTCTTCCGCCACTGATAACATAACCATCGTCACAATTCGCGGAAAGAACACAACACGGATTACTAGTTTTCCGTTCTTCAAATTCAAATTTATATTTGTGCAGTCTAGTGATCAGAATTATAAAAACTCTAAACAATTTACCGTTTTCGGGGCTGTCCGTTTCCGTCGACCAGTTTTTCCAAGACCAGTTTTCATTTCAATTCATCAATACCATGTCTCCTGTCTTTCCTTCGCTCATAACTTCGATAAAAACTTCTCTGTTTTTTGCTTTTCCATAAAGAATGCTTTTCACAAGCAATCATGGCATCCTGCGAGCGTAAGTAGACGTCGCCTCACGCACAAACAAAGAAGCGACCCCTGTCTTCAAATTCTGATGCTCTTATTGTTACTGTACAGCTTGCGTTTCTGGGTGCTACCGGCAGCTAAGGCGGGGCAGCTAAGGCGGGGCATCCCGGTCCATTTGCTGTGAAGAGTTTTCCCGCCACAGGAGAAATCGCGACGCGAAAGCAAAAAATGATGATTCAGGAAATTGGGAATCGACATGGTTGTCACAGGTGCGGTGCTGGTTCCCCGCTTCGCCAAAGAATCTATCACTTCTTACACGGGAGATTCGATTCGTTGAAATACTTTCCTGATCGCACAAGCCTTCATCGCAGTTGGGTGGCAAAGCTAGTGAAATTTTTAGGAGTCGAGGTGGTAGAACGGTTTCATCCGGTTTGCTTACAGTGTGCTAAGAAACACATTCCGAAGAAGCAGCTGCAAAATCTTCTTGCTCAGGAGCCGTAAATCTGATTTGAGGATTATATTCGTAAATAAATGCTATCGATTAGTCTAATAACACCCAGATCGTTTCTTTCATTACATGAAAAGAACGACTGAAGACTGAATGAATAAACTTTTTCGCCGCAGCAACAATTACTCCGTATAAACTCTACTAGAGTTATCTTGTTGTTACTCTATTTACGATTCTTGTTCGCGTCGCTGCGGCCATAGCACGGAGGATTTGCGATAGCTTCCTATTCCGGTCTACCTAGTACTCCGTATCTTTCGATCAATAAGAACAACGGCACTCATTCTTAGCATGTTCGAATTAAATCGAAGTTCACTTGCTCGTCACTTGGAAGTGGAAAGGCGATCGGAATGATTAGATCGCATCATGGTGCCATCACATGACGAGCGTACTAGTACAATAGTACTTGGTTGGTCTCTTACCTGTCAGCTTCGGAACGTTCTCAATCAACCTTAGTGCACCTTTAACCTATTAAGCAATGTAATCTTGCGTTCATAGCTGTCTGTTTCCATCACTACTCGTCCGTTTCTAGCTAGGCGTTCTTTCGTGATAAGCTGATTCTCCGTCTATCACAATCGATCCTTCCGCTGCTTCGCGTCAGCTTTGTCTTGTCGTGCCAGCACATTTGAGACGTTTCTTTACAATCTTATAGTGCATATGCCAACGAAACAAAACGAACTACTGGATGTAAGCCATGTCTTGTAAATAAGATAAGAAAATTCAACAGTAGATAATCCTTGTTACTTTTACCCACTCGGCTTGATCATCAAACGATCGTGTTTATCCAAGTCAGAATGCAAAATTCTAAAGTGGTTGCTCACGACGAAACTGCGGCTTACGAGCTCTTCGCGGCGCCATCTGTATTCAAAGCTCGCTGCAACTGTTCCTTTTCCAATTGAAGCAAAAAAACCCTATGAACAAGTTCGTTATTTGATTCCTTCAACTGGGAATTTTCTTTCCGCAGAGCAAAGTTTTTGGAAAGAAGCTCTTCGATCTTTTGTATGAAGCAGTTAATTGCGAGTTTAATGACTGGAGTCGATTCTCTACTCGATGAATGGCTAAACGGATAAGCTGATTCGCTGCGTGCTGGTCGCCGTAGTTATCGGAAGCGCTAATTGCGCCCTTGTTCGACGTAGTAGGGCAATTGGTGTCGAGAACTTCGATTGAATGCCATAAAGCAGCCAATTCATCATCGTCGTCATCGGGGCCCTTTTGATACACATCAGAAACGTCGCTTGCAATCCGCATCGACTTCTTATCAAGCCATTCATCGAGAACTGACTTTGAATCAAGTGGTCGGGCGATCGTCGTTCCTTTATCTTTTGCTTCGAAGTCCAGTTCTTTCGCCATACCTGCTTCGGCATCCCTCGTTCTTAGCTTATCCCCTTCAGCATCGCCCGTCAAACCATTTTCGGCGTTCATTGGGTTAGAGTCACTTTTTTCTAGGAGTGACAATTGTTAGCGCGAGTGAATTTGGAAATTCAAGTAATGTTATTACTCACCTAAATCGTCGCCTTTTTTTCTGTTTATGTCTCGCAGTGCCTGCATGACTTTCTTAATGATCGTTTCTTCAGATTCAACCTGCTCCCATGTGTTTGTTTCGTTTAACTCTAGAAATCGACCCCCGATGCTTTAATGGGCATGATGACGTTCTTTAACGCGAAAGAACGCTTTGCACTGACAGGGCAATCTCTGTATCTTTCTCTGTTCTCCCTAATTAGCTGTTGGTAAAGACCCGAACTCTTTTGCGAAGTGAATTAATCGCATAACCGACTCCAAAGAAAACGTCATTTTCTCCCAGATCCGAATCTAAAGACGCCTGACCTTTTCCACCGCTTTTTGTCATCTTCTGCGATCCTGTATTATTGTTAGTTCGGCATCAATAGCAAATCTTCCATGGAGACGGCGGGTGATTATTCTCAAATTGCTGTCCAGCTGCGAGAGAAAAAATGCTCTGGGGTTTTACTCCGTACCAGTGTACTCCGTAAGTTTACCAGGTAACCGGTACCCGGTACCGGGTACTGGTAAATACGCGCGACGCGCCCCATCCATCATTTTGGGAGCGGCGGTCGTAGCATCTCGTAGAAATTCTACACGCCCGGTGGTACCAGGTCATTTTCCGGGTTATCAAAGTCAACACAGAGAGTGCCGGAAACCGGAAATAATAATTGCGGGAAGAACCGCAGCGCCAACAAAACAATTTTAAAGGAAAAGGACTCCCACTCATCAGGGAGAAGAAAATTCAACTCCCACAGAATGAAACTGACAATAGATCTGCCACAACTACTCGTTATCGATGGCAAGACATCAAACCCGATTTACTTTCGTGCAAGGCAGCGAATCGGTATCTTCGTAGCGTTTCTATCTATTTGCCCTTACGCGTACGTTTCCTTTAGTGTCATCGCCTCCAATATGGCAAAAGAAGAAAAGAACGTAACAACGAAGCGAGGCACTGTCATCAGAGAGAGTCGAGAAAAGCGAGAAGGCGAAGGTGGTCGGCTCGATTCTCGATGAGCTGCGAACAAAATTCATACAATGCGCTCATCTCAGCGATCTACTTTTTGTTTGGGGACGAAGAAAAACAGATTTTGCAGAAACTTAACGGCGTAATATTGTCAGGATGCGTTCAAGGGTTCGCTGTAGGTGTGTTATCATTCGTCTTCCTCCGCCTCATGCGCCGCTACGCACTGAATTGCCAGACCCAAAACGTTTTGTGCCTTCAAACCGTGTAGCGCGTGTTCATAACAGCCCCTTTCATCTGCAACAGCAGAAAACATTGCTTCCCGATGTCCGCGCTGGCCGTCAGGAAGACCTGCCTCCACAAGGCGCGAAGTATACCCATTGACGAGCTACTTTGGTATGCTCGTAGATGGAGCATTGTGCACGTCGATTGCTGTTGTAGCATCAATCCAGTTTACTGATACGAAGACGATAATAAACGAGTTCTCCCGGATTCCTTTGCTACAAGGACGATCTGTTATATCAGAAGAAATATGCCCTATTGTATTGAAAGAGCTAAAGAATCTAGGATCCTGTACCGACAATCGGTTTGACGGTGATAGGAATGAGGACGTCGAAAGTTTGTACTTCAAAGCGTTCGCTGATTTTGGACGCAATTGTGAAAAACGCAACTTTTATGAACGTGTCATGAAGCTTGAGCAGGCACTGGAACCGAACGAGAAAGCCATCCAAATGGCAGTTGCATCAGCCGAAGTGGAAAGAAATTGGATTGTCGAAAACTGGACTGAAGATGACGACAAGACATAAGTATAATAGAGATCCTCATAAAAAGGTCGCGAAAGTAGTAACAAGCATACTCGACATCTTTTGCGTGAAGCACATGTCAAATTATGTATTTAAAAGCTACCGTAGGATTGGCTTCGGAACTAATCGTGCACAGCCTCGTGATGCTGCCAAAGATGGTGATTAGAAGGCAGTTGTGAAAACAGACTTCTCATTTAATTTTGGATTGGATTGAGGAGTCAAAAGCCCCGGGCGAAATATACCGAGAAGTAAGTGACGAGCACTTCGTGAACACGTCTTCATCAGCTTTTCCTAAACTGGCGAATGCGGTTCTTTTTTAAAGCCGTCCCTTCAGCCTATGGGTCGCGTGGGTCGTCTCCGAATGTTAACATGTCCTGGTAATCCCATGCCTGGCACAAATAGTAGAGCTCCAACGCTAGCTGCGGATCCCAACAACGCGAAACGGCAAAATATGATTTCATCCTCAGCGGCGCGAATTTGCTGAGAAATCAAGCGCATTTTGTTATCAATGGAATCAGCCAAATCAATGGTTCAAGGATAATCGCTGATTGACTTCGATTGTTTTAGCAACTATCCGATCGTGTGTCTCGTTTCTTGGAAGAAACTGTGATCAAGAAGCACCTCTTTCGAAAAATGCCGTTTCCGCTTTCACAACTGTCCGTTTCCGTCGACCAGTTTTTCCAAGACCAGTTTTCATTTCAATTCATCAATACCATGTCTCCTGTCTTTCCCTTCGCTCATAACTTCGATAAAAACTTCTCTGTTTTTTTGCTTTTCCATAAAGAATGCTTTTCACAAGCAATCATGGCATCCTGCGAGCGTAAGTAGACGTCGCCTCACGCACAAACAAAGAAGCGACCCTGTCTTCAAATTCTGATGCTCTTATTGTTACTGTACAGCTTGCGTTTCTGGGTGCTACCGGCAGCTAAGGCGGGGCAGCTAAGGCGGGGCATCCCGGTCCATTTGCTGTGAAGAGTTTTCCGCCACAGGAGAAATCGCGACGCGAAAGCAAAAATGATGATTCAGGAAATTGGGAATCGACATGGTTGTCACAGGTGCGGTGCTGGTTCCCCGCTTCGCCAAAGAATCTATCACTTCTTACACGGGAGATTCGATTCGTTGAAATACTTTCCTGATCGCACAAGCCTTCATCGCAGTTGGGTGGCAAAGCTAGTGAAATTTTAGGAGTCGAGGTGGTAGAACGGTTTCATCCGGTTTGCTTACAGTGTGCTAAGAAACACATTCCGAAGAAGCAGCTGCAAAATCTTCTTGCTCAGGAGCCGTAAATCTGATTTGAGGATTATATTCGTAAATAAATGCTATCGATTAGTCTAATAACACCCAGATCGTTTCTTTCATTACATGAAAAGAACGACTGAAGACTGAATGAATAAACTTTTCGCCGCAGCAACAATTACTCCGTATAAACTCTACTAGAGTTATCTTGTTGTTACTCTATTTACGATTCTTGTTCGCGTCGCTGCGGCCATAGCACGGAGGATTTGCGATAGCTTCCTATTCCGGTCTACCTAGTACTCCGTATCTTTCGATCAATAAGAACAACGGCACTCATTCTTAGCATGTTCGAATTAAATCGAAGTTCACTTGCTCGTCACTTGGAAGTGGAAAGGCGATCGGAATGATTAGATCGCATCATGGTGCCATCACATGACGAGCGGGTTTGTTGCTCCTTATCTGTTGGTTTTTCCTCTTTGATAATATATTTCATAGACTTGGAGCGCCTTCAATTAGTCTAATTATGGACGAAAACAGGTCCCACGTACTCGATCTAGTAAACTGAGATTAGAGTAGACTAGCGCTTTCCGATTCGACATTTTCACTTTTGAACATTGGTGCGTTGCTCCCCTCTTAGGCATGATTCTTGTCCCATATGATTTTGCGTTGGATGTCAGTTTCTATCACTACCGGTCTATTTACATCTCCGCCTCCTTTTCGTGATAATATCATCTCTGTCTCCCGCAATGTCACAAAACTGCACTTGCTCCGACAATTGCATTGTTCCAAGGCTGGAGAAAATGGAAGCCCTCATTGCAGGTATTGTTACCGGGTCAACTACGTTCGGTCTTCTTTAGATTCCTTCACTAAACTGGATCACAAGTTATGTGTTCTAGGGGACAAGAAAGGTTCCATTGCTAACGACTTCAAGCTCTGTGCTCAAAACCTTCAAAAGTATCTTCCAACTCGCTTGGTGAAAGGGGACCTGCTTTCATTGCCCCTCTTTGCGGTGCAGTCGCTATTTGCGCCGCTTCTCGTGGCTCCGTATTTTCCACTGATACGACCATGCGTCTCCTACACCAATCAAAGGAAGACGTGGACGAGAAAGAGAAAAGTGCGAATCCTAGTAACGACCGAGCGATGCAGCATTTTGAAAATATCGCCGATGTTCTAATCGGCGTCTTTAATATTATGAGGGCTCCTGATACACATGAGGTGTCTTGGCTGGGAGAGCACATGAAATCGGACTACGACCAAGCCTTGACGTAAGTGACAAGAGACGCCTGGGAGTCCATGACTGGTAACTTGATCTGAGTTCCACTCATTTGCTTTTTACTCCATCAACAGATGCATCCTCGGCGCGTCTGCAATCCGTGTCTGGGGCCCTTCTGTGGTTAGTCGCATACGTGCAAGCAGTAAGATTCGTCCCGGTCCATATGCCGTGGAGAGTTTGCCTGCCACAGGTAAAACGACGACAGTGGACCAGCGAGAGGCTATTCAAGTCTTGGGGAAACGAGATGGTTGTCACTTCTGCGGGCGTGGCTCGCCTCTTGACACCTTTTTGAATGGGACACCCCAAGACGTGACATATTGTGGGGTCATATTCCCCTAATTCTATGGTAGAACGAATGAGAGCTTTCGGAAAAGAAGTAGAGCAGCGCTTGTTTCCAGAGTGCAAGAAATGTTCATGTAGGAAGGAGGGCTGTGCAAACATCACGCGTCAAAATATCCGTCGACGTCGAAGTTTCTTGATGAACACAAATTTGGTTCTCGTCCACAATACTACATTTCGGGAGCGTTGCTAGCTGGATCGAGGACTCTTATTGCTCCAAAGGTTGATATTTAAAGTCGTAATTGCAATGAATGATAATAATAATAATTGAACATAGTTTATTGCATCACTTTCTCTTGGATGATTGAAAAGAAACGTCGGTGCGATAAAACGTCGTAAAAAATGTTTTCGTGAGAGTCAGTCGTGACTCGTGACATGCTCAGTCGCGTTTCTCTTATTGTCATTGTCATCCTCTCTCGCGTTTCGCGCTCATGATACTAGTAAACCGTTCTTTTGTGGTGAATAGTCTCTAGAGAACAAAGGCAGTCTTATTCATTCTCTTGTGTCTTGTTGTAGCATTGACGAAAATAGAAGCGAACGCTATGATATATAGAAGTCACTGCCATCGGGCGACTCTTGGCTTGATATTAACATGTTGCTATCAAGGAATGCACGCTTTTTTGTATCAGCCGTTACAACGTCAGAGCATTGCAACGCATTCCAGCGCATCCCCAATCAACAACCAGCAATATCACTCGTGCATGCAGAGCAACCAACAGAGACATTTCGGACTCCCCTATGCATGTTTACATTGAATACACAGACGCCTTTGGTGTAGTCTACAATGGCAATTACCTCAAGTTTTTTGACCGAGCGCTGCACAGTATGACAAAAGGCCATGACGACTGGTCTATCGTCAGCATGGACGAACAAAATTCAAACATTCTCCTGCACTCGGAGGAACGTTTGTAGTGGAAGGTGTACGAAAAGAACACAATGAGGCGTACGAAATCTGGGACATGGACATGAAGAGTGTCGATGATTCCATCGTCTTTAATTCAGTGGCAGGAGTCCGTATAGCAAAGTCAATAGGAGCCGAGAGTGTCATCCAGTTACCGACCAATTCGGAACCTCTCACTAAGCCAGACGGCGGAGTAGTAGCGACAGACACTTTCACGCGTATCGGGATGAATTCGAGCCTCATCTCAAAGGCCAAATGCCCTTACGGAACGTACTCAATTTATTCGAAAGAAGTCGCTCCAATTACTTGGGCGGCCCAGATGTGTTGCGAGAGATGCAGACAAAAGAGAATATTCTATTTGTCGTGACGCACATCGATGACGCATCGCTGGTCCATGATGGCGCAACCTGTTGCGCAGGAGATGAATTGGTGGTCGAGACGGCATTTGTAGCGCGACGAAAAGGGATGGTGTTGGATTGTCTGCAAACATTGAAGCGCGGAACAGCCCGACTGGCGCAAGCCAAAGTCCGCGTCATGGTGTTGAATGCGACTACGATGCGGCCTACGAACAATTTACCGGAATCACTGAAAAGGACTCTTAATCTTCCGGCGGAAGAACAAAACGATCAGGATTAACTGTAAATAACAATAATTTACTTCAATTCATAGCTTTTCATCATTTGCATCGGTCCTTGGCTCATCGGGTGACTTGTTATCGAGCAAGTATTCCAAATTATCAAAATACAAATTGGGCGACGATAAAGAAGCAATCTCTTCTTTTGTCCCCAAAACCCTGTCCGTTTGATCACTTCTACATCCCCTTTGACTTGAATTTGATAAGCAAGGCGTAATTTCGTATTGTTGTGAAAATTGTGCGGCGGAAAATGGAACCTCAATTGCTCGACTTGATTTCGTTCGTTCCGACCGACGGCTCCATTCGTCCACTCCCAAATTTCAACAGCACACGTTCCGCATGAGTCCCCAAACCACGGCAGTTTGATCCAATTGGCTCGTCCATTTGTGCGGACTTGCGCGTTACGACGTATAGTGCAGCGGTTCAAAGTGTTTCGCCATTGTACGTACGCTTCGGATGTTATTCTTTGCGAGTTTGTTTTCATCGGATTTTTTTCGCCCGTGAGCCATGTGATTGTATGAATAGTGTGTTCCCTTGAAATCTCTTGAAGTAGATTCGGATGGTTCATTATTTTTTTTTGCATTCAGCGATGCCAAAACAGCGTTGTTGTGCGAAACGATCGACGAGATAATGTCGGAACAGAGTTAAAACGACGTTGACGACCAAGCCCCAATGTGACAGCCGGCAGAAAGCAATTGTTTCATCCAAAGCATATAACTAGAACTCGCAAGCTAGCTAGCTAGAGCATCTGTGCCCACTCGATGACATAATAAACTTTGTTGGTGACAAGCGTCACATAGTACGAGTATTTACTTGGCGCATGACTTGGTTGGCGGCTCATCCTGTGGATGTTTTCGGAAGCATGTTTTGAGCCAGCAAGCAGTCGAGTGAGTCAGATCAGTTCAGTGCCGCTCTTCCAAAGTGTTCGCCGTTCCCCTGCTTGAACACGAGACGTGCACATGATACCAGCGAGTGACGTTTTAAACTGCAACGAATAGTAGGAATTCTTTGATGTTCATGGCATTACGATCCAAGACCTCGCCGCACGTACATCATTGGTATTTACTCTACGTACGCGCAAGAAGGCAAGCTCTCCTCCCACCATTCTTGTTGTTTGAGCTCTCGTCATCGTGTCCTCTCATAAATTCTGCAGCCTGGCAATCCAAAGCAAGAGCAGCAACAAGACAATCAAAGCTAGGGCGACCCTAATAACTAAAGCTAAGGTAACAAGAAGATGACATTAACAGTCGTGGTTGGTTCTAGCGGGTCGGGCAAGACGACCTTTTGAATGATGTGCACAAGTCGCACAAGTGCATTTACATTCGTCAGTATCACAACATTCGTCCCTATGTGACGGTCTCCAAGATTCCCAACTTTGATCCGACGCGTTTGCCGTATTGGGACATCTATGAACGCGAAGGAACTGCCGCGTCGATCAAGGTCGGAGGAACCATGGCGGGAGAGTTTACGGCGGGTCTTTCCGGAGGTCAGCGCAAGCTCTTGTTGTTTGAATTGGTAGCGCAGCGCATCGCTTCACAAAACAATCTCTTGATCGTCTTGGATGAGCCCTTTGCGGGTGTCACGGACGACTTTGTTCCGTTCATCGTGAAACGTTTGAATGAAATGAGAGAACCACGAGATTCTCTTGGTCACCAACGATCACGTCGACACGCTCAAGGAAATGGCCGACAATACCATTACCGTCAGTGCGATTGATCGCACGAAAATTCAAGTCAACAAGATTGAAGGTGTCCACCGCGAAAAGGCAATTTGGCCTTGGCCATTGGTGATGCCTATGACTACCAAGGCTCGTGGGCGGATCTCGCTTTTATGGAAGTCGAAGTGTTTGGCAACGGCGCCTTGATTGGTGTTGCCATTTTCACCATGTTTGCCTTTACTCTGTTTCTCGCAACGTTTTGGGACTCGAGCGAAGATAGTGCAGCCCTTGTTCTAGTCGCTGGTGGTATCATTGCCTTTTTCTGCTTGAATCCTTACTTGTTGTCCTTGGCGGACTGGCGAAATTTCATGGGCGAAGAGGCCGAGGCTTTGTTGCACGCCTCGAAAGACATGAACAATATTCTCAAGACTTCCTTGACGCTCTTTTGATTCTCATTGTGTCCGTCGTGCAGTTTGGTATCACAAACGCTGTCACGAGCGGACTGGAGAGTGTGTCCTTTGGGTGGCCATGTTGATGGATAGTTCCAGTTTGACCTTTCCATTCATTTGCTTTGGTTTGTACACCACGCTTCCATTCCAGGCCGTTCAGATTCTTTCCAGTTTGCCGTTTCTGTTCATGATCTTCTTTTCCACGACATTTTCGCCTGGATCGGGAGTGGCTGGACTCAAGGAGCTTCGCTACTTGTTTGCCCGATTTACTTTTGGTGCATGATCCCCGGTATTCGCGATCAAATGGAGAACTGTCCTGCCGATGATGGAAAGAACATGTTGTACATGATCTTGTCGGCGTTGATTGGTGTCGTGTTGTTCTTGGTGGTCATGGCAGCCAGAACGCTCATGAATTCCCATAAGACCAAAAAGGAGAGCTCCAAGAAGAATGCATTGAAAGATGATGAGTTCCGTGATCTTCAGCTGGAGTTGTACGGAGAAAAGGCGATGGATATTCAGAGCACAAATCATTCCACTGGATCAAAGAAAGCTCAAGGAGTGTAGAGAGGAATGGAATGAATGAACCAATGGAACCCTATTCATTATTATACGTATTATGTGTTAGTTTCATGTTAGAGCAAATTTGTTATTTCATTGTTTAGATAAAGTTACTTGCTTTGCTAGTCGACGGAGGGAAAACTAAAGTCATCTTTTATATTTCGTTTACATTGCAGTAGCTCGTACACTACCGTAACCGGTCGGCCGAGTGTAGCCACCCCGCCCGTGTTTGCCCGCATTGACAATCACACCGATCGTCGCCTGGTCGTGGGCAATGTCCTCATCAATCGTCGTGTGACAACCGTATGGATCCTTGTTGCGGAGTTTGCGACCTTTCTTGCCCCACTTCTTCGCTGTGGGCCTTTTACTTTGTTTGCGGATGGCTGTGAATTTGCTTCGGCAGAGGCTCCAAGTAATTCAAGAATGTCATCATCGTCAAAGTCGTTCTCAAGTTCACCACCTTCTTCGCCATCGGACTCGTCATTCGCTTGCTCTTCTTGTCGACGCTGTTGCTTCTCCAGCTTCAGGCGTAGCTTGGCGGTATTGGCCAGAGCAGTATCAATGGTTTCGCGGTAAAATGCCAGCAAATCACTGCCACGAACTTCAGGAGGAGCATGGCAAAACAAAAGTTTACCAGTAGCATAATCTTGAATCACATACCGAGCAGCTCTGGCATAGTCCGGTATTCCACTCGACGCTGCTAGCATACCTCGGGCTATGCAAAAGGTACCCAAAATTCGTCCGGCTTGGGAGGCGGAAGTTTGGTCCATCCGTTCTCGGCCATTTCCTGTGGCGAAGGTTTCGGCAACTGGATTCCGTAATGAGCATTGATAATTTCTCGGGAATTCGCTCACAAATAAGGCGAGTGACGGGCCAATGATCACGCATCTGTGCAATGGGATATACACCGGCAGCAATCAGATCGGCTGTATTGGATACAAACGAAGGAAAGACTAGACCAGGGCAATCGCAAAGCATCATTTTATCGTCCATTTCCGTGTCAGGTGGTAAGTAAAGCGTCTGGAAATGTTTGGTCTTTCCTGGCTGACTGGCTACACCCACACGAACCACGCCATGGGTATGCCTGCTGCTTCCAACAAGCACATTGATAACACTACTCTTTCCCACGTTAGGAAAACCAACCATACCAAACTGGAAGCGATCCCCGTACCTCTCGTCACGCTGGCATCCGTGCTTTTCTGCAAAGGCAAGCATAGTGTCGAGTAATTGCTTCCGGGTGAGAGGTACGTCGATACCGATACCATCAGCGGACTCTTTTTCGTGGAGGATTTCATGTTCACTTTCACTTTCGCTCTCACTTTCGCTCTCTTCATCCGACTCTTCCTCCAGACCGAGAGGATTCTCTTCGTCCTTTTCTTCCTTACGCGGATCTACGCCTCGTTCTTCTCTTCTCTGACGCTGCGCTTCGGCGTCTAGTTTCTGTTGTTCTTTGACAGCCGAAAGAAAATTGGCTCCCAGTTTCTCGCCACCAGATAATCGTACCACATTTGTCTTTGCTCGCGACTCAAATAGTCACTCTTGTTCATGAGGACCATCATGGGTTTTCCAAGAGACACGGCGTAATCTTTGAGATCGTCCGATAGATAAAAGAGAGGATTGCGGGCATCCACTAGCTGTAAAAGACAACTCGAACGTTCCAACACCCGCCACAACTGCCTCCACACTTCAAGATTCTTCTCGAAAGGGGTAACAGATGTCGACGACTCGTTTCTCGCAATTTCTTCTTCGCGCACTGCAATTGCGCGTCGCCAATCGAGAAAGGCCTTTTCTTCCTGTCGGTGCAATTCGTCCGGTGTCGTGGATTCATCCCAAGCCGGTCTTCGTGGGACGGACAATTCTTGAAACACAAAACTGGGTCGTTCATCGTCTTCCCACTGCACTTTGGAGGGCCGAAAGGCTTGCCCCGTCGAGTCCAGAACGACGACTCCTTCTTTTTCCGAAGCAAATTCGCGATGTGCCAAGTCTGCCTGCAACAAGAAATCATCCAGATTGTTCATTTCAAGCACCGATTTCGTCTTGAGTTCCGGTTCTTCTTCAATACCCACAGAAGTGACACCTGCTTGCATTGCCATGCCTCCTTCTCCTCGTCGATTTTGCCATTTTCGCGCGGGCGGTAGCGTTGGCCCTGTGCTTTCTGCAACGCCTTGCCCATGCCCGATTCACGGTCGAGTCTACCCGGTTTTCCTTTGCGACTGGTGCCTTTGTTACGTGGCATGTCGCTTTTGTCAATACAATGTAAACAATGGGGATAGGAAGAAACAATTTCGGATCGCGTGATTGATTCCAATGTGTTCTGTCGTGTTGTTTCCTGTCTTTTTTTTGGTGGGGCTTGTTGGAGATAGCAATGGCTGGACGACTGTCAGTAGAAAGCAGCGCACGAGGTGCGTGAATTCATACAAGACGGACGATACCGAAGCCATCCGTTACTCGAATGACGTAAATAGAAAACTGACTCAGGACAAGCCGAGAGCCACGAAAGGAAACAACAACAACGATCATCGGCATGAAGGTCTCATTGTTGTTTGCGAATCTAAAGTAAAACGAAAGTTATCTTTACTCGGTTGTTTGTTCGGTATTTATCGTTGTCTTGATTGGACGCGATTATCGTTACAGAAATCGTAGTTTCAACATTCGCAAACAACAAAAGGGTTTGTTTGTACGACAACAAAAAAAAAAAAAACATGTCAAGCAACAACGGTGGGGCCAACGCCCCAGACCGTGTTGAGAGCAATGGAGGGTCCAACAACCCCATGGACAGGGACGACGCATAACCGGAACCGGGAAACCGTGGTACAGCTCCTGATACTTGGGGCCTTGCCGAACTCGCGGCGACGCAAAATATGACATAATTGCTGGAAAGGAGACTTCACCGAGGTAACTGCAAAGATTGCCACATTCGTGAGCAAGAAATACCAAAATGCCGGCGAGTACCGAGTTGGGATGGTTAAAATGCACCTTGATGAAATTGTTGAGCCTGAGCTTCCAGAAGATGGGACGAACGAAATCGCATTGACGCTATGGAAAGAGAAAAGAGAGGAATACCGAAGTAAAAGTCCAAGCGAGAGTCTGTTTCCGGACAAGTTTTTTCCACGGTGGAAGATCAATGCTCACCGCCAGCTCAGAAACCGAATGGAGGCGCATGCAGATTGGGAACGGATTCATGAAGAAGGTGATGTCATCGGATTGCTGGAGCTCATCCAGACATGCATGACTTTGGGTCAGACTCGTCAGTATGATTTCCACACTTGGGTGAATGCAGAGACCGAGCTGGTAGGGTGCAAGCAGACAAAGACTATGTCTAACCATGAATACTTTGAGAGATTCAAGGAGTGTGTGGCAAATGCAGAGCGACTTGGAACTGCTGTTGGGTACTCGGCGCCGTATCCAGGATTTACTCGATGAGGATGCGGAGGATGGAGGTAACCCAACCGAACGCACGCGAGCTGTCGAAGCGACCAACACAGTCAGAGAACGCTTCTTGGCGGTTCGTTTCCTTGTGAACAGCGATCAGCGACGATACGGAGAACTGTTGCGCAACATCGGGAACGACTTCACCTTGGGATTAGAAAAGTACCCGCAGAATCTCAACGCGGCTTACGACTGTCTGATGAATTACAAGCCAGTTGCTACCGAAGCGTGGAAAGGATGACGATGGTGGTCTTGCTTTCTATAATGATGGGGAAGGCGACAATCGTGAGATCAGAGCGCGGGCGTGGTGCAGGTGGTCGTGACGGAAACAACGGCGGAAGAGGACGTGGTCGCGAGGTCGCGGAGCGTCGTGATCGTGGCGCAGGTCGAGGAAGCGCCTCCTGCGAACGTAGACAACACGGGTGATGATAGCCAGTACCTCCTAGACCAGGTCGATAACAATAACGGCGAGGTTGCCGCCTATACCATGGACTATGTAGATCGGCTAGAAACTTGCCTCCAAGTCCTTGACCACAATGGAATGGAACGGGAGACACTTCTTCTTGATAGCTGCTCAACCGTATGCCTCATTTCCAATGGAGATCTCCTCCACGACATCCACACTGTTGATCGGTGCATGAGAGTGCGATGCAATGCTGGAGTGCGTGCCACAAATCAGATGGGGTATCTTGGTTCTTTTCCAGAGCCCGTATGGTACGACCGAAAAAGGCATTGCAAACATCTTATCCCTCTTCATAGTGCAGAAATATTACCGTGTCAGCTACGATAGTGCTAAAGACAATGCGTTCAGCGTGCAGCTTGCAAATTTGACACTTTGTTTCCAACCTACGGCCAAAGGACTGTACGCCATGACAAAACAGGTTGACGACAATTACGAATGGACCATGGTTACTACGGTTGAAGAGAAAATGTCACAATATACCCAGCGAGCTTACAAGGCGGCTGTGCGAGCTCGACAGGTGCAAAACATCATGATGCATCCAAGCGACAAGCAGCTGGAAGAAATTGTTGATCACAATTTAATTAAAATTTAGACGTCACTCGTCCCGACATTCGAGCTGCACACGACATATTCGGGCCCAATCTTGGGTCACTGTACGGTAAAACCACCAGGCGCTCCTCACCAGTAGTTCAAACGGAATTGATGCGGTACCAGAGATATCCGGGACAGATTACAAGCGGTGGTCCTCGGCATCGACATTCTTACGTCAACAAAGTACCAATCCTGATCACAACATTCGTGGACTTCATTTCGGCACTTCGGAGGACCTTGACGATCGACAGATTCCTACGGTTGCTAAAGCTCTGCTCCGTGTCGTCAAGTTGTATCGGCCCGTGGAATTCAATTTCCGTTATCAATGCCGACAGGAATTTGCTCCACTTGAAGCCGAATTGCCGGATTTGA